>JANJGK010008979.1:17500-24022 GCA_039081455.1 Macrobrachium rosenbergii
TATTCCCACCAATTGCTGTCTAGCCAATGCCGAAAGAATTCTAGCGGCCTGTCTAAAGGGCGATCTGTTTATCAGGTATCTCGGAATTTGAGGAGTTGTTTGGCGGTATTTATGGGTGTTGAAACACCTATATGCTGTCCTGATCTTTCGACGTATTCCACCAGTCTATTCTCTGAGTATGAGGAACGAGTGGTATTGTAATCCCATTCTTTTATATAAATATGTATATACTGTATATATACACTGAGGATGTGAGGTCTTTTCTCTAAACATCCACTGAAGACTAGGCGGTATTCTGTCGCTGTGTAGCACCCGTCCGGTCACCTCTTTCCACACTTACTGCCAGAAAATCTGTAATCCTGGAATTACAGTTGGCATTTATAAACAGCATTCGTAAACGCTAAAGAATACACTAAGCTAATAGCGTTTTAAAAAGACCTTTCATAATGGCTGAAGAATAAGCTCTTAAATTATAGATTATTTTGTTACCATTTAATCATCACCGCTTAAGAATAGACTATTAGCTTTTTAAAAAGACCTTTCATAAACACCAAAGAAATAGAATGCTCTTTTGCCGTACGAGAAAGATTTTTCTTAAAGGCTAGAGAACAGATTATTCTTTTACCATTTTTAAATAAATGCCCCCCCCCCTCACCTCATAAAGCTTGGCGATACGCTGTGCTAATCCCTCATAATTGAAGGTATGTTTACCGGGGCCTAGGTCGAAACTAGGTGCGACGTTCGCTTTTCAAGATGCGAAAAGAAGTTAACAGCTTCACTACTATTCTCAGTTATAGGGAAGAATGGCTCCTATCCCTCCCTAGCCCTTCGTACATAATCCCCCTCCCATCCCCTCCCCCCCTTGAAAATCCCCTTCAGGAGAAGTGTGACGGTAACACAACGCCCATGAAGATGGAACGTAATAAATAACAGTCTATATCGGAGCTTCTTCCCCGTGGGGGTGACGCCCCACGATGGCCAGATTCGTGGCCATGACGAGACGGAATTTCATTGGGTGTCTTCCTGGAGAAGGAGGAGGAGGTAGAGGAGGAGGAGTGATGGAGGGAGAGAGGAAGTAGGTGGGGGATGAATAATGGAGGAGGGGGAAGAAGATGGGGAGGAAGGAAAGATGGAAAGAGATAAAGAGGCAGAAAAAGAAAAGGGTTGGAGGGCGAAACAAAGGAGGAGGAAGAGGAAGAGGAAGAAGAGGAATGGGAAGAAAAGGACAGTGGATGAGGAATAGAAATGGGAAGAAAAAATGGAGGAGTGAGAGAGAGAGAGAGAGAGAGAGAGAGAGAGAGAGAGAGAGAGAGAGAGAGAGATCAAAAATGAAAAAGTATGAGGATGGAAAGGAGGCAATGAAGAAATGTTTGGAGGAGAAGAAAATGAAAAGCAGGATTAAGGAGGAATGAAAAAGAGAATAAGGAAGAAAAATAGAGGAAAAGATGAAAAAAAAAGAGGAGAAACAGTAGAGGAGGAGGAGGAGGAGGAGGAGGAGGAGGAGGAGGAAGGGGAAGACAACATGTGGTACAGACGAATGTGGCTGTGAATTATTCTTGAGTGTGGATGACTGAGCCTGAAACTCTTCTCAGTATTTCTGAAAACAGTAATACTCGTTATGAAACACTTACTTTAATGCTCTTTTCATACTGGATTTATTATGTAATAACTGTAGGAGGCGAATTTTCTTCTAGTAATAAGTAAATGACGGCAACTGCTTTCTTTTTATAATAAGTAAAATATTTCCATTGCCATGTTTGTTCTAAAAAGCACTTTATAGAATTATAATTTAAAATATCAAATGGTATAACAGGAATACATTTCAAAGACTACAACAAAGTTGTTTATTGAAACGTCAAGTGCCAGTTCACCTTATTCTCTCCTGAGCTGCAAATGTTTCTTATAACCAAGTGATGTCTTATATTACACACCCCCCCCCCCCGGCCCGTGTTATATTCCACCATCTATTCTATGACCTATTACACGGCATAAAATGATTTTGAACACTTCCTTTTTTGACACAATTGACCGCACTCTACCAAATGAGACAAGTTTTAAATTGCCATTTTCATATTATCCACGCAGAGACCTTTCAAGTGATATATGAAATGACTCATGTCCTAAAACTTTTGCTCATTTCACCCACCATTGACCCCACTTCACCCTCACAAGATGGGGTGAAATATTTTCATAATGTGCACATAGAGACTTCGATTTGATATCGCTTGATGGAATTTTATATGACTGTCTTTCTAGACGTTCCCGTTTTGAAGAGAATCTGTAGCATTTTGTAATTTAACTCAGTTTTGACCTTCTCATTTCGTCTTGTCTTCTACTAAAAGAACCCGGCCATTGGATCTGGGGAGCCTTTCATGCCTTGATTCTTTTGATCAGTTGCTAATTAAATAAGAGGATATTATTATTATTATTATTATTATTATTATTATTATTATTATTATTATTATTATTATTATTATTATTATTATTATTATTAATGAAGTATACTGCTTCTTCCAAATAACAATTGACTGAATTATTAACTCAAACTTAATAGACACAATATCATGGAAACCCCCCATCAGGGGGTTATCACTCCGAGTCTCTCTCTCTCTCTCTCTCTCTCTCTCTCTCTCTCTCTCTCTCTCTCAACCCAAATCCGGCAAGAAGAGCTGAAGGTGACAGGTGTCAAAAGGCTGAGCGTCGCCCAAGGCACTTTGGCTCTAAAGCGCCTTAAAATGACTTTCTGCTTATTTGCACCTTTCCGTCAGTGGATAGATAATACTGGAGGTTTATCAGATGATTTCAATCCCCGGATGGGCCGTCCCTTTAACTCTTAATGTACTTGGTTAAATTTCCATTTTAAGTTTCGTCGCAGTGACGCCAGTGAAATGGCAATCAATCAATCAGTTATTTACCACTTGCGAATATGATATACGGCAATATTGTCTTAATCAGAGCCAGTTCTGCTGATATGTGTTCCTACTTTATCAGGAAAATATTGTGTGATCTGTATGAAGTATTGTTTCCTTAAGTTTTTCTTCGACAATAAAATTTGAACATTTCAAGGTAAAAAGATTTTCGACATTTCAAAGAACACAGCTGTATTTCATATTGTTCGGTTTTTAATGAATTTTCATTTATTTTTATTTGTCAGATGCTTTTTACCCCACATGATTGTAAAATATAATTTTTCTCGTTCTTTTGGCAGATGATCGGCGCGATCAGGCCACGGATCGACCCTGATTGGATGAAATGGTGTGAGTAGATAGTTTCTTGCTGTTGACGTTGTTTTTGTGTGTGTTCTTTTATATGCGTTTTTTATGTACGTTTACTTACTTTTCCTGTCTATGCTGCATTTTAATGGCAATATTTCGGTCCCAAGCCACATTTACTTCCTGAAACTGTAATGGTTTTAGTAGGAAGAATTTGATTGCTTATCTTCTATATTCCTATTCTTGACGTTCATATTTTATAGCCTTTACGAAGGTTGTAACTATAACTTTCATTCTTCGTAATAACGTTCATTGACTATCTTGGGCCACCATCTCTCCCGTCGACCTCGAGGATCTGTTAAGCATTAATCCCTTCCCTCGTGGTATTATCCCACTTTTAATCCCGGGGGTATTTATGGGTCTTTGGAAGGTGCTTCATTAATCATAGTCACTGGCACTGGTGTCCTATGTCTTTAACTTTCGATTTTTTTTCTTCTTCGGCCTCTGTAATGGAGAACCCAGCCTTTTTTCAAAGTCTTTCTTCACTTTAAGATTTTCACGGATGATTTATGATTGGTTTTCTTGTAGGCACGATTTAATGAATAATTGTCATTTTTGTTTTTGTTTTTTATTTGTTATTGGTGATTTTGTTGATGCGAACCGTCCGGATTTGCGTTCCTGTATGGAATATTAATTATTTAGTCAGAGAGTTATTAATTCAGACAAAGTGGGGTATGGCAGTAAATATATCCCCTTTGCTTTGTGCAAATTAGGAAACTTTCCTCTCATAGGTAATACCGAATTGAAGGAAATTCGTAGCTGTTAATGAAGGCATGGAGAAAATTCAAACTAAGTTGATTACCAGAGGCAGCTTATTTTTATTGTGGAAATCAATTATTCTTAGTCTGAATGTGCTTGTCACTTAGTGTGGGTATATAATTATGGTGGTAATATGTAGCAGCTTGTGTGATCCTCGTTTATTAAAAACAAACTTTTCTTGAAGATTGTACAATTTAATTTTGTCTGTGGAGAGGAGAGAGAGAGAGAGGGGGGGGGGGGCGGGGGGTCCTCGTTAACTAGTCTGCAGTAGTTTTGAGCCGAGGTATAGTAGAGTGATGAAGAACTGGTTATTTCAGGATATCGCTTGTCAAACCAAAGTATTTTTTTTTTTTTCGTGCTTGGGTTAATTAGTACCCGAAGTAAAATTTTACCTTTAATTTGACACGTGACCTTCAGAATAGGTCAAGGTCAAAAACATTTGTGGAAAAATAAGCACTAACCCCAAAATACGATTTCATCATATTTTATCTCATTAGACTTCACTGCATTATACTACACATTCCTTCATTAACTACATTAACTATTTCGAGTGGCTGCCACTTTAAGATGCTTCTTGAATTCCCACTTATTTGAAAGTAAAGTAATATAATTTAAGCCAGTGTATATTCATCATAGGATTTGTGCTCTTTATGACATTTCTTATCCTTCATATTTTTACACTAACTGCAAGATTAATTGCAGTTTAGTTGTTGCATTCCAGCATGCAAATCGTTGTCTTTAAGGACTATGACATGTAAAGTTCTTTCACTGAAGAGAAAGGGTGAAAAGGGATGTTTGAATTCAGTTCTGTTTTATTCTTAAGTTGTGACTCAAAGATCGTTCATTTAAAACAGGAAACCCCGTGGTTTTTATGAGAACCTTGAGTCTCTCTCTCTCTCTCTCTCTCTCTCTCTCTCTCTCTCTCTCTCTCTCTCTCTCTCTCTCTCTCTGTGTGAATAGACTTCCCACACACAAACACAGTCGACTGTCTCCGGCGATGTAGGTAATAATGCTTAAAGCTATTATTCGGTCTCACTTCCCTGGATTGATCTATGAGCCGCAAACTCTCCAGATGTCTAGAAAACATCCCTTCTTCTTCTTCTTCTTCTTCTTCTTCTTCTTCTCTCTTCTGAACGAGATGAGATGATGATTACCCCGGAGGCGTTGGAGCCCGTATGCTGTTGTTGCTGTTCGATGCTGAAGTCCTATTTTGCCTATACTTTTTGTTTCTTTTTTTTTTTTATTTCTCGATGTATTTCGTAGATTGTTGTACTTTTTATCTTTAGTATTAATTATAATTAATGAATATAAATGGTTTTTCCTGGTTTATAAATTATGTTTAAGGTGTTTGGGTCCATTTCCTTCAAATACCCAAACACGAAAGCTTGGGCACCTTTTTAATATTTCAATAATATTTTCTGTATCGTTTTGAAAACTACCTTTCTCTTTTTTTGTGAGACTTTCATAATTTTTTTTCCATTATTTGTATGGAAATTCACTTAGTTTATCCTTACAATATATCTGGCTTTCTAATGCTGGTATATTTTTGTTAATTCGTGGGCGGTTTTGTGGGGCCTTGGGTTATAGTTGTTCGTGTCTTGTTATTTTAAAAGAATCTCTCTCTCTCTCTCTCTCTCTCTCTCTCTCTCTCTCTCTCTCTCTCTCTCTCTCTCTCTCTCTCTCTCTCTCTCTTACTTGACTCCAGAGCTATAGAAATTCATATTTTATGGACATATTTAACGCCCTTTGTCTCGAAGGCCGAATTTTGTTACAGGGACACTGCAGACTTAGATGAATGGAAGAGAGAGAGAGAGAGAGAGAGAGAGAGAGAGAGAGAGAGAGAGAGAGAGAGAGAGAGAGAGATGAATTACCAATGGCACCAGAAAATAGAATTTTAAAATTTATTTTGTTTCAACAGAAACCATATTTTTTTCGTTAAAGGGAAATTACTAGCGCAAACTCCAGTTGCCTCTGTTATTTTATTTTGCTTTTATTTTTTTCGTTGTATGGGAGGCTTAGCTTTTTTGAGGAGGAGGCGGAGAAGTGGGAGAGATAGTAATGTAGAATTTGGGAAAGATGGGAATGAAACTTTTGCGAGAGAGAGGGATGTAGCTTTTGTGTCAATGTGTCATCAGCCGTGGCGAAGGTTCGAGATATCTAAATGTTCTTTCACTATTTTGTTTTTATATTTGTTGTGTACTAAATTTGTAAGACTAAAAGCTTTATATTAGACTACTGATGCAGAAAAAAGCACGAATCTTAATCACAGGTAGAGTTTATTTTCACTTTTTTTGTAATAGTTATATTGAAATTATAATTCCGTACTCTTTGTGTCGGCTGGATAAAACGCTAATGTCGGCTGGATAAAACGCTAATGTTGAACCTTTCGGATAAATTGGACATTTAAAGGATAAAAAATTTCAAGCTCATAAATCAGACGAAAGTTGATTTACCTACTTTGCAGACATTGACCCCCAGAAGGAACCGTGAC
>JANJGK010008980.1:2500-5000 GCA_039081455.1 Macrobrachium rosenbergii
ATATATATATATATATATTATAATGTGTATAGTTTTATGTACTTCCAACATCAGTCTTTTAAGAATGTAGAATGTTAAAATTTTCTTAACCCTTCTGCATTTCATTTTCAATATTTTTCTTACGCCATGATCAATTGCAAATTTTTCTTTCTCGTCCTATTTCCCCTCTTGCTTTTTTAACAACGGTGCTTTATATTCTTTTTTTTTTCATTTTCAAAAGATTTATTCCACCGCGGCAAAGTTGGAGAGAAAATGTTTTAAAACATTCCATTCCCTTTTTTCGCTTTACAGAGCAGAAAGAATGGAAAATCCCAAACGCTCTGTGTTGTAAACTAAGGGGGGTTAAAACCGAACAATTCCTGGGAACAAATTCTAGAAAACCACTTCTTCTGAAGAAATTCTTTGGACAGCATAAAGAACGAAGTAAGAATTCGTCTAATTATGTAATATTTCTACTTGCCCACAAAATATTCCAGTCTTTTCCGAAAAATTACATGCTAGAAAATAGGAAATGGGAAGAAAATCCGCACAGAAAGCAACTTAATTACTTATTCTCTACAAAAATGCTTAAAATGTTATGTTCAAAAATAACTATCCAAAAGAAAAAAACCTCCCAAAATGTCTTAACGGTTGGAAACATTCTAGGAAATCAGTTAAGTTACTTCAAAGAAGAGCAAAATGAACGGAAAGATCTAGAATAAGATTGAACTTTACAAAAAAAAAAAAAAAAGTGAGACGAAATAAAAAAAAAAATTCAAGTGATTCCATACATGTAAGAAGAAACACGAAAAAGAAAAACTACAAAACGCCAATTTTCCCTCAAAAATCATTCGATGAATCTTCCAAAAGAAAAAAAGAAAAGAGCCAAGCTCAGAGAAGGATAATTAAGGCCCTTTCAAGAAAAATTATTCCTGCGATTTCCTGCAAAGTGAATGAATTTCAGAGGAGATGAAGGCGCAGACTTCGAGCGGGGACTGGGATGTGTTCCTCGAAAGATTTATTTTGCATCACGTTATTTTCTTCAGTTTTTTTATTGTCTTGTTGCGACGTGGGTGGGAGGCATGACATATTATGTGATTTACTAAAAGGACAAAAATTTCCTCATAATATACGCATAAATCTTATTCCACCTACTTCTTGACAAACACACGCATGCACACACATACACACACACACACAGAGAGAGAGAGAGAGAGAGAGAGAGAGAGAGAGAGAGAGAGAGAGAGAGAGAGAGAGAGAGAGAATTACCAAAGGCCTGGGGCTGCAATAAGGCAAGGTAATAAATTACTTAAGGTAACTGAATTATGAAGGCACCCGATACAATTACAATTATAATGAGATTAGTCATAAATTATCTTAAGCAAACGGATCTAAAGAAAGATTTGCTTCCTGATATTAGAACACCAATTGCATTTACTTTCCACCCTTAACCACTTGAAACTACTTGATATCTATGTACTGTGCATTAAAATAGATACAAGTAGTGTATCCATATAATCGACTCCATGAATGTTATTACCATCAAAGTCACCTCAAAAGAATTCCAACTTTACTATGAAAATTTATACTCTCATTCCGCCTCACGATCGGTTGACAGAATGTTGCGCACAGGGGTTAACGCCTAAAGCTTTATAAAGACGAAAGAAAAGAAAAGAAAAAGTGCTACTCTCTCAACCAACCTTAGCGGCCCCATGCAAGTATCAATGGTTTCAAAAGAACTCCAAGTTAATAAAATATCCATATTGAGAATGTAAAAATATAAATATTAAAGACTGGAGATTAAATTTCCTGATAACGTACAACGATCCGACATACTATAATAAAAATTATTTGTTTTAACACAAGCCCATCAATTTATTACGGCATATCCTACGGTAAGCTTCTGACCGCAGGATATCCAATTGCAAATTGGTGGGTTTATATTAGAGAATTTTTTTTATTTATTTATTTCTATCGAATATAGCTTCAGGAACGGTCCAGATGGGTACAAAATCCACGCTAAAACAAAGAAAACATCGAATGAAAAGTAATGAAAAACCATAGGATTATTGCGACCCGTCTCTAATTTACTTTCCACTTTATGCCCTTCAATCCATAATGAAACTGATCCGTTTGAATACCAAAACCAGAGTTCGCCTTACCCTCGCAACTTCATTAAACCAACAAGTAATAAATTAAATCCACATCACGCTTAACAATTTAACTGGTTACTTGGCCAATTTAATTCACTGCCCCGGGTCAAATGCTTATACGTTCTCAAAAGTGAAGCAACATTTCTTTCTCTTTCTCTCCCTGGGGATTCCGTGATGATTTCATGTGCAGCCTAAAACCATAATTCTATTTCAACAGTGCTACTTGGCTCTTTCTCTCTCTTCCCGACCAAGTTCACTCTTCCATTAATATTAAAACAGCATCGGTAAAAATAAACTTGAGTAAAATTAAACAGGCATATTTCACTCTCATTAAAATACAGCACCAGTAATCAAGACAATGAACGACC
>JANJGK010008980.1:10000-24019 GCA_039081455.1 Macrobrachium rosenbergii
CGCCTGCGAAGCTGATACACGAAAACACAACTAATTCGATACGCTAAACAAATAGCGAATAGCAAACAGCAACAATAAATAGCCGGAAGCTCGAGAGGTGGAGACTGTACAACCCAAGAACGCTGACTAATGAATTTCTCTTGTTTACGTCGGGTCCAGTGCAGGGCCCCAAAATAATAATTTAATTGCAAGGCATTCATTTCAGCAGCGGTGGAGCATCTATCGACGAGCCATGAAGCGTGGCGATTCTTATCTGATTTACAACTTGAAAGATCGTAAGCACGATAAGGAGATTAAAAAAAAAGGTAACCTATAATTCAGTGACAATAACATACTTATTATTTAGACTTCTATGCATTTCCAAGTAGTACTCAGAAGCGATGAAAATATACGAACGCTTGTAAAACATCTTCATTTCATAAGCTAATGCCTGCCTGAACTTTCTCTCTACAAATTAAAATGTAGTCGTAATGACACCGAATGATGACGTGTTATTTAAAACAATCCCCATCTACTAAAGAAGGAAATGCCTCAGAAACTAAAAATTAACAGTCAGTGTATAAATATATACTTTCTAAGACTACGCCAATAAATCTAAAGTCTGCGATACTGAAAGTGGCCTTTGCCTCAGGATTTCTATGACGCGACATTTCGCCGAGAACTAATCAAACAAACTTTCGAACGTTTACAGAATGAAGACGCTTCATCTATTACCTTAACGAAGGTCTGCTTTGATCGTTAATCTTTGATAAAATACTTGCCGTGAAGAAAAGCTTGACTTTTCTTTTGGCAATAAAATACTAAGTATTAATGTTATTAATATTATCATTCATAGTGTGCACTCTATCATGCGAAACAAGCAACTAAAGTTATTTACCTTCCTGAGCAATTTTACATAAATTGAAACACGTCTGTGTACAAAACCCGAAGAGAATATTTTGAACAGTGTATCCTCATCGTAACATTACATGTTGAAAGAAACTTAGAAACAAAATATTTCCTTACAAACTAGTAAACAATTCAACAGACACATAAAAATTCAGCAAGAAAGCATTTGCTCCATAACGCTACAAATAAAAAAAAAAAAACAATATATCCTTCTTATCTAGGATATATCAAACTTGCAAATGATTCTAGGAAACTCGCATCTAAATAGTGAGTTGAAAAATATAAATCGTTACTGAACCTTGCAACCGGCTGAAGCATCTGGGTCTCAACGTATTCTTTATGTAAATGAATTTAAATAAAATCTTAAGAATGCGACCCATCTTTTTCTTGTCTATACACATGGAATACTTATTTTCTCGCATGCAGAATCGAAATACATCATTCTTCCTTAGACACAAGCAGTATTGGCCATGATATATATTTTGTGATAAAGTGTTCAGAAAAACAGATATTTCTAGCAAATATTCACAAACAGAGTTTGAAAAACAGATAATCATGAAAACTAAGTATGGAAAAAAGGATAATCTCAGGAAATGAACCATATTAGCGATAATAGATATAACATTACAATCTATAAACAAAGCTCGAATAAGAAAATAATTGGAAAAACACACAGCAACCTCCGAACCCCATTCCAACCGCACAAAGGCTCAGTATCTTGCGAGCCCCAATCACCCTTTTAATTGCAAAGTAATCAACACCGTTCAGACGAACACGGCGGAGGAGGTACTAAGCCTTTTATATATTTTCGGTGGACATAAGATAGAAGCCTGGGCACCCGTGCGTTCGAACAATTTATTTCAATTACATGCGCTATCGGTATAATCATCTAAAATTCTAACAACACTTTTAGGGGCCCCTCCTTGTAATTATGCCGTCTAAGCGGATTTTCATTCAGGTACGAGACGGGTAATCAGGCCCAATTAAGGAGAGATCCAATCGTATAATTCAGGAGAAGATATCTAATGATTCCAAGGAATTATAACTAATCAGCGAGGCTTTGTTTTCTTAGTTCGTGGTTTAAGAGACAGGAGAAAAATATATTTTTATGTTCATATTCACATACTATAAAACATGCATATTTACACACACACTAATCAAAACACACTCTAGTATTAGATAAACAAAACACATTAGATATTATGTACCCGCATAGTCGTAACTTCTTTATATCATTTAGCCAAGTAAAATAACACTATAAAACATGCATAATTCATAAACAGTTCTTTCTCCTCCTTTCCAGCCCTTTAATGCCCAAATAAAGAGGATTCGGTATTTTGTGTGTGTATATATATATATGTATATATATACATATATATAGATATATATACATATATATATATATATATATATATATATATATATATATATATATATATATAGAGTTATATATAAACATTCCGAATCCTCTTTAAAAAAGTTCCAAGACAAGACAATATCTATAGTCGCTGTCACTTTCAGTCATGAAGTGTTGAACTAAGAGTGAAATCCGAATGCAGATAATTTCTTCAATATTTCACGAATTATATATATATATATATATATATATATATATATATATATATATATATATTATATATATATATATGTATATATATATATATATGTATGTATATATATACATACATACTAAACTATTTTACACCACTGCCTCGAAAGTCAGTTAGATGGAAAACTTGCAACGACAATAAACTGTCTGATGCGCTGCCCACTATTAACTACGCATCATAGCTCCGTCCGCGCCCCTCCTTTATAAAAGTCAAGTACAGTGACAAATGAGCCAAACTTTAAAAAAAATGTAATGAAGAAAAATGAGTGGCTAACGAAAAGTCAGCCATCTTTCAACACCATACACCATGCGCTATTATGGCCGAAGCGCCCTCATATGCCCCACGCCATTGCTTGCTGACAGCTTATACACTTTTATCATAGTTTTCTTTAGCAGGGAATTTTCTCCTCGTGTCCCTTCATCTTCCTCTCTTTAGGACCTTCTCGTTCCCTCAGCAACAACCCCATAAAGTTTCTAATCTACGCTCCCCAGCTCTTCCCCAGCCTTTCTTCCCTCGTCAGTGCATCCCCCCATTCCTCTTTCCCTTCCAGCAGACCTCGGGGGGGGGCCCCTAATCCCCCTGCCTCATCCTCCATCTCTTCCTGAGAAGAAAAACGACCTAAATTCTTAAGACGGTCTCTTGCTCTTTCCAAAGACTTGGGAAATACGTTAGGATTATCATTTAATCGCCTCAGATGGAAAGGCTACGAAACGGGGCTGGCATTCCGGCCGTTACTTCTACATTAAAGAACGAGATTCACGGGTAGAGATTCCCTACTTTCCCCAAGTGCGCAAAATTGGAAATAAAAGAAAAAGAACTGCTCACGCGAGAATAGTTTTGGGGGAACGAACACTAACTGCCTTGATTAGATGCTCTTGTGTGTGTGTGTGTGTGTGTGTGTGTGTGTGTGTGTGTGTAACATACAGCCATTACGCTTAATGACGCTACTGATGTAAAGGACAATATTAAGCACAGCCAATAAAAAGCAGCGTTCTCAAGGCTAGTGTCTTTAAGGATTAAGACCAAATAGAGTTAAGTTTTAAATATAGGTCCTAGTTCCACCATTGACATATTCTTACTTCATCATTTGTGAAAGCGCTTCCACACTCGCTCTAACAAAGAAATCTAAAATCAAGATACAGACGTTAGAAGCAAATATTCTCTAAAATGATCGTCTACTGTTTGAACAACCTTTAAAATTGCTTTCCCTTGATGGGCAGGGCTCGTAAGAGACATTAAAGTATTGTTCTTTCTCTTTACCTTGGCTCTGCGGAGGAAAGACCCAAGACCTTAAATTGTGTGAATTGGGGAGCGAGATAAGTAAACACACACACACACACACACACAGAGTTCCTGGTGTTTCTCCTGGAGGGAAAGAAAGAAAATTGTAGGGGGAAAGTGACAGTGAAGAACAGTATCTAACAGTTATTGGAAATTTTAGAGTGGAGAAAGCTAAATTAAGAATTCAAAGCACATGAATTCTAGCTTCCAATTTGCAGGGTCAGGCTATTTCAGCTGGCTTAAGCGGAGAGCTATTTTAACATACGAGGGGGATCTTGCTAAAACACACGGTTAAGACCTCTAGTTCTCATAATTAGGCTCATTACTCTCGGGACAGCTGGACCGTTTCTTAATGCTCGTCTAAACTTCAGCCGGCCGAATAAAAGACGGTAATTTCTCGAACTTTGACCCTTGACCTCAAAATTCCCAGCAACACCCAATACAGCACCAGCAAGCAATAAAGTTGGGGAATTATCTGAAAAAACATACTGTCCAACGTTTCTGGGACAACAAGAGTTGTTAGTAAGAAGAAATCTTTATCAAGAAGAGAAAACCTTTAATCTCGAAAACTGTCTCATGTCATGTACAAAGCAGTAGTGAAGTTGTTTATTGTATAACCAGATCAACTTCAATCATAATCTCAGACGCTACTCAACATACCTTATTTCCCTACCAGATAACTTGATGATGCTGACAATATTTGTAAAATAAAATAAGTCTGCTTTAGAATCCATGAGAATTCATTTTTATTTTAAACACAGTGGCGATCCAGTGCGCAAAGGAATTAGTGCTTCTGGTATGAGCTATCATAATATTTATTTTATACAATAAATAGAGTAAAAACTGTGTGAATTGTTTTAAATGAAGAGTGCTTTCAAAGAATTTCCCTAAAGCTAATTAATGGATTGTCTCTTTTCTCAGGGAAACTCGTCCAATTGCATGAAAGAATTATGAAACAGTTTCCATCCCTCTAGGATAAAAATATGCAAAGAAAAATTGAATACCCAATTCCTCTTTATGAATTTGAAGAATAAAAGATATAGATAAGAAGAAGGGAAGACCCTAAAAGAAAGGAAAATATTGAACAAAAGTGAAAAAAATAAAAATAATTATCCACTGATCAGATAAGGAATAAGGTGAAACATTCAGCTATATGACGCGGCAATATAGTTCGCCTTAGTGAAAATATGAAGCCGAGAATTGAGAGAACAAGATGAAACTGAAAAGACAAGGATCTCGTAACTATTTACTTACTAAAATAAATACGGTAAATGATGCAATAAATCTTGCCGTTTTTTGCAGAAAATTCAACCTACTATCACTGTAAGGACAATGTAAAGCCCATATTATTGCAGATAAGTTAACCTAACACCACTGTAGTGATAACGTACACTCCAGGCACCAACTCCATAAATGTGACAAATGCAACTCTCTTCTTACCATTTGTAACGAAAGAAAAGAAGTGTTCCCTGCCTTCGTATCACTGCTCTTTGGTTCTTAGTTACAAGAACAGTAAAGCGTGCATTCATTTCCTTCGGTGCCTTAATAATGGACTAAATTCAGATGTATTTTGAATGAAAATTACATACGGATCAATTATTGCTCGTTTTAAACTTTACTGCCAATGACACTTTTACATTAGCATGCAATAATTATATAGCGTTTTCTTTTTGTAAGTTACACACACAAAAAAATTTTAAATATATCAATAAAATCCTCAAAAATCTTCTAAGAAATCACGCAACAGAGAGTCCATTTTTTGGAGGGATAACTTGTCTTGGTGAGTGAAAGAATGATAAAAAAGACCTTCTCCTTCAAAATAAAAAGGCTGAGTGTCTCCTACACTACTAACGCTACTACTACTACTACGACATACAGGCTGTCTTTATTCCAACATTTCGTAATTATCCATTTAAATACATCATCATGGCTGTTAAAAATTAAACATAATCCTTTTAAAATTGTAAAAACTAGAATTTTAACATTTAAAATCTAAATTATCTTATAAAGTTAAATTAATTTATGTAATTCCTATTCAATTTTTAATTTTTAAAATTTAATCTTGTAAAAATAACTTAAATTTTTTACATTTTTTAAATTCTGGTTTTACAATTTTAAACGAATTTCAAGTTTAATTTTTAACAGCCCTGAAGATGTAATTAGATGATAATTACGAAACGTTGGAATTAAGAAAGCTTCTATACCTGTGCGTCCTCGTCCTTTTGTAATGAATTTAAATATAGAGTGACCCCTGGCTCCTCGTGCTGAGCTATGTATATAATATCTACATACACACACACACACACATATATATGTATGTGTATGTACACACACACACACACACACACACACACATATATATATATATATATATATATATATATATATATATATATATATATATGAGAGAGAGAGAGAGAGAGAGAGAGAGAGAGAGAGAGAGAGAGAGAGAGAGAGAGAGAGAGAGATTACCTCATCGGATAAGCTACAAGGCCCAAGAGGCAAAGTGGTCTGTTTGACTTCAGTTGTAGCCTATCTCTAATTTAAAAGCAGAAAAATATATTCATGATCTCAAAAAATAAAGAACTTGGAAAAAACAATGAAGTATGCATAATTCAGCGTTGACTGCAATAGGTATTCTACATAAACAAAGTATAATAATACAATTTCTTTAAGAGGCGTACGAATTAAGTATGGAAAAAAACTGTTATCTATTGCCTGGAAGATTTCGGTATAAAATATTAAGATGATGGCTCGTTGACTTATTTCATATGAAATGGCCTACTGAAAAAATAACTTGGAATGGCCTGACCTTCAACATTTAATATCCCAATGAAAGTGCAATCAGCTCGAAGAGCATCCATCCTATTTAGTCTCGACTCCTATAAAACTTCTCAAAATGAGATTCCGAGGAAAGAAATGAAAAGGAAGGAGTGTTTGGAAAATTCTCTCAGCATTACGAATGATCTTCATAATCACATTCCTTGAATTATCAAGGTGCATAGGAATGACCTTGTATTTTTTTTTAAATGACTTCTCGTTTTTGTCTTACCAGCACAGGAATGACGAAAGGCTTTTTCAATTATTTTTTCTTCTCTGATATTTGGCATCTGATCATATATGAATAGCCCAAAATATTTTCATTTTAAAAGTATGTTATGTACTGTAAAATACATTTAGTATATCTAGCTGAAAAAACAGGAGCATACCCGTCAACATCAATCTCAGACGATAATGAATTAATTTTATGCCTTTTATAATTTCAGCAGCAATGAGCAATGAATAATGATAGCAGAAAGGATGCATTTCCGCCAAGAAAAACAGCCAATACTACCATTAGAGTGACTTATTCGAATTTTTTATTTCCAGCCGAAAAAAAGATAATTCTAAAATGCAAAATCCGCGATACCAACCTCAGGGGTCAAAGACATTTTTTTTATAAATAACTTACCGATTTTTAGCTATTAAAAGGGCTGCTGCGCGTTGCAAAACCCTCAATATCTATCTAAGATTAAGCAGGGGATAAAGGATTTTGATTCACGAGAAATTCTGATACTAAACCTCCCTCGTGTATGCCTTAATCTCAAGCGTGCTTTTGGAACATGCATATTCAACAGGTTACGAAGCACCGACACGCACGGCCCTTTGCTCTCAATCCTTAAATCAGGACTGAATATCCTGCTATGTGCGAGGATACCTGGGGAGCGTATGAAAAAAACAGTACAAATAGGATGTACAGTGTCAAACACAAGCATAAAGTGAATAAACGCGCGCGCCCGCTCACAGACACACACATCATGTGTGTATAATATATATATATATATATATATATATATATATATATATATATATATATATATATATATATATATATATATATATATATATATATATATATATATATATATTTATATATATATATATATACATATATATATATATATATATATATATATATATATATATAGTTTATATTATATATATTATATAATTACACATATTATATATAAATATACCTTTTTAATTTATTTAGTTACCCCTGTAAAAGGGATGCCGCTTAGAAAAAAACAAAACTACGGTTACTACCACATGGCTCCTTCATACACGTTCACAGAGGGCCAATCAGCAAGGAGTCGAACCCCCCTCTAACACAATGCACCAGCCAGCTACATCTTGCAGCCACTCTCTTAGTTCCTGGATCTTGAATAACTTTATTTCCAGCACTTCTTTCACACTATAGGATAGATAGGCCATCTGCCCCTCCTTCCCCTAAACACTCTGATCCTTTCTTTCTCTTATACTTCCTTTTTTACCACCTATGCTTATCTCCATTACCACCTATACTTATCTCCATATCTGTCACATTTTCGATTCTTCTAACACTGCATAAAACGAAACAAACAGTTCATATCAACACTTTCGACTTTTTTCTTTCACTCACATTCAACTTCCACAATTCACTTCCATAAAAGAGAGAGCTGTCTTAACCATCCCTACACACATGCCAACCTTCGCTTCCACAGACAACTCGAGTCTTTTCCAGAACTTTTGCAAACCTTATCTACCTGCCTTGTTCCACCTATTTTGTGAACTAACCTCTTCTCTCATCCTCTCATCATTTGCTATGTTTGCTCCCACGTATATGTACGAATTACCTGCTTCCATTCTTCCACCAGCCACATTTAACATTCATTGCCCCATCGTCCTGGTCCCCTTTACCTTCATAGCTTTACTCTCGCTCAAATTTAATTTCAACTGCTTTCTCTTGCAAATACTTTCGATATCATGCATACATTTCACAACAACAGAAAAAAATAAATGATTAAGGAAACATGAAACAAAGTTAAAAATTCTACATTCTTACAGTTAATGGTATAGAGATAACTAGGCCGCATGAGTTCACATTGATTACAAAAATACATGATTGAGGATGCATAAATCCAAGATGAAATTACAGACACACATTTAAAAGCACACTTATCAATAACAGACAATTTTCACTAATACTGTATCATTAAATCTTACTGAATACCGCGAGTAGTAAGGCAGGGTCGTAAATAAAATCCTCCTTCATAGCAAAAAAAAAAAAAAATTGCGCATTAACCATCTCCACAAAGATTGAACGTCTTAATAAAACTCGGAATAACTCCTCGCGTAACTGATAGATGTTTTGAAATGAGCACAGCCATGATCATAAATTTTAAGGAATGGTACATATTATGGAAGACTATTGATTTCTGTAGATGATGTAAAACTTCTGAAAAAGTTAAAGCAGGAAAGGTAAAGTCTGAGGAGCCATGCAATACAAGTTCATGAACTTACAGACTCGTGCACAGTTTATACATACAGACATACATACAAACATAGATACATATATATATATATATATATATATATATATATATATATATATATATATATATATATATATATATATATATATACATATATACAGCATATATACATATATATATATACATATATGTATATATATACACATATATTAGTTATTTACTAAAATCTCGTTAAATGGTTTAGTTGGAAATAGCTTCCCACTTAAACCACTGCCTCGATAGAACTAACGTGAAGATAAATAAGAAATTAAAAGATCAAATTTCCTCTTCAAAGGAGTCGGTTTCCTGGTGGGCATTCCTTCGTGTTCCCTTCCCAAATTTAGAAGAGGATGAAAAAATTATGTAAAAAACGGATAGGTTACTGTATGGGCTGCGTTCATTTTCTACATCACGATTTAAAGGGCATGATGCCATAAAAGATGTTGGGAGTAAGAAGAAATTTTCGGAGAACAATTTTTCCTTAACGTTTCCCTTTTCTAAGCTTAAACAGTCATTATTATTATTATTATTATTATTATTATTATTATTATTATTATTATTATTATTATTATTATTATTATTATTATCCATACCTTACAGAAGTCGATACAAAGTAAACTAAAAAAAGATATTAGCTCGCAAAACAAACCTCCGCAAACGAAATTGCCACCCATATTTACAAAAAAGAAAAACAAAATAATAATATGCAAACATATAAACGCACACAAATAAAGTAATAATACAAATGTTTACCTATATGAATAACCTGAGAAATGAAACAAATACGAAAAAGAAGCATGCGATACAAAAATGACTGAACAGAACACTCGATATAAGATGTATTAGGTAAGAATGAACGAATTTGGGGAAACCTTAGGTTTAATTTACACTAAAGAAAAACATCAGTGTAAAAACAATAACATAGATGGCATGAGTTATTGAAAAAAACACACAGTCGATGCAGTATACTATCAGAGACATGCATATTTTTTTATTGCCATGTTATGTGTTGTATCCATAAAAGTATATTTCTACTTGATAGCTTTATTTTAGATAGTATCTTCCCGTAATCTACTTGTTATTTTAGTTTCTCCACTCATGTTCTTTTAGAACATTTAAAATGAGACTGACAGCTATGTCAAATTGTTATCCGAACACACAGGTCTTGCTTCATAATATATATTTCCATACACACACACATATATATATATATGTATATATGTGTGTGCACGTGCACATGCGTATCTGTGTGCGTGTATATATATGTGTGTGTATGAAATTAATGCAACGGGGGGGGGGGGCTGTTAAATTGTTTTCATGATGGGAACAAAACAAGTCAGAATTTATAAGCCTGAGAATGACTTATCTGGTATGAATATTGAGCTGATAAAATTGTGTGCCCTGGATGGGGCAAAGTGAGAAGTCAAGAGAAAGAACAGCAGGTGTAGGTGCATGGTTTGGGACATGCTGGACTGTGAATGGAGTGTGGAATGGCTGGTGTTCTCAGACGATACAGTACTGATTGGCAATAAAAAAAGAGAAACTGCCTAGAATAGTGAAATACTCTGTAAGTGTTTCCAAGAGAAGAAAGTTCAGAGAAAAGGTGAGCAAGAGAAAGGATACCATGAGGATGAAACAATGAACGTCAGAATGAAGAGTGAGACTAGAAGCAACAGAGTCCTATAAGTATTGGCAAGAACAAATTTTTTATGATGCAAGAATAAGAGAGATGTGTCACAGAATAGGGGACTAAAAAGACACTGTTGGAATGTGTGAAAGGACTGCTGAACCAGCTCTCCTCTATGGAAGTGAAGTGTGGATTTTGAATGTGATTGCAAGAAAGAATGCAGAGGCTGTACTGATGGGTTCTTTATATAGTGCTTGTGGTATAAGAAGAACTGAACAGGCGAGATAGGTGGGGATTTGTAGGGTGGTAAAAGGGTTAGAGGTGGAGAAAGGATGCATAAGGAGGTTCTGACATGACTCAGTCATGTGGGAAGAATGGAGGATGACAGGCTGGTGAACTGAGTATACATTTTGAAAATACTGGGAAGGAGAATAAGACCTAGAGAGGGATGGATAACTGGATAAATAGAGTGAAAGAAGTGTTGTATAGGATGGCCCTCAACATTTAGGGAACATGAAAGTGCATGCAAGATAGAGGTGAGTGGTGCAGTGTGTAGTGGCTGGTGAGCCTTCTGCGTAGGAGAAAGCTGCAGTAAATGTTATGTAAAAATTTCTGAACAAGAAATTCTTCCACGAATAAGTGTGAATGTAGCAATTGTCGTTGAAAAGATGCATGTAATAAATAAATAAATATGTATATATATATATATATATATATATATATATATATATATATATATATATATATATATATATATATACATACATACATACAATATATAATATATATATATATATACTAAAGTTTAAAATGTATGTGTACGCGCGCGCGTGTGCGTGTGTGCGCGTGTGTGTGTGAGAGAGAGAGAGAGAGAGAGAGAGAGAGAGAGAGAGAGAGAGAGAGAGAGAGAGAAGGGACATGATCCTGAGGTGGTTACGGCTAAGAAATTATGGAAAGTTGGTAAGCACTCAGGGGTCGAAGACTAAGGTCAGGAATACTCGTGAAAGTGTAGGAGGGAATTTGGAGGGGTTCAGGGGAAAGGGGGAAGGGGGAGGGGGAGGACGAAGGGTTTCCTTACCCTTAGATATTTTCCATAGGATCAACACAGCTTGATCGATCAGGCACGTAGGGAGAGAGCTAAAGGGTACCTAACGCTTGAGGTCAGTCGGCGTCACGAGGAGTCAGCACTGGCTGAGAAAACTAAAGGGAAGCTGAAAAGTCTTCGATAATCTGATAGGAAAATGCATCGTGTGAAATTATCGCCTTGTGGAAGAACATTAAGGGAAAGTTTACTTTAGCTGGGTAACTTATGAAATTTTAAAAATTCAAGTTTATCATGTTCTGGAGGAAAACTTATACAGCTTTCCCAATATCTTGTAACCTAACTTTTATCACCGCAATCATTACGTAGGTAACTGATGTACTCACACCACCATTTAAAATCATTTGCCATAAAGATATCAAAAATCCTAAGACTGAAGTCCTGTTATGACGATAAAAATATTAAAGTAGAATTTTACCAACAACTACACAAGTGGAAAAGCTGTATCACGCAGCCAAACATCATTTTTCAATTCCCGAAAATACATGGGTTTCTGCAAATAGAAGACCACTATCCACTAAACAAGCAAAATTTTTTATTGAAATTACCGCGGTATTTTGTTTATTCGACCTGACATTCCACCCGAAATTTTCCTCCTAATAAAAGACTACGTACGCTGCATGCAATCCTGCTAATAAAACTACCACGCGAATACCTTCAGCGAGGTGTAAATATACATTACTCGGAGTATTGTATCATGTAACGGAAAAAACTGAAGAAAATGTATCCTGTAATAAAACACTCCTCTATAATCTATCCATACACCATAAACCACATAGAGAACACAATAAGTTCTTACTTTAAAGGAAATATAAATTAAGAACTACATTAGCGATATCATTACAAAATCACCATTTTTTATGTTAAAGAAAAATCTCTGCTGACTAATATAAAAGTAAGAGTTCTCAGATTCATGGATATTAACCGTTATCTGTTTCTTATCAAACTTTGATCATTAAAGCTATTACGAAAAATGATTTTGGATTCCATAAATGCTCACAGTTATGTCGGTCTCCCATCAATTAGGATATCAATAAACAGGTTTTGGATTCAACAAATATTAAGTTGCCCATCTATTAACAATCTCTTATGAAATAAAGTACCCGAAGAGAATTCTGATTCAGTAATAATTAACCGCCAAACATTTATCTTCTTCTACCAGTTATGATAAACGAAAAGACATTTTCCATTCAGTAATGATTAACAGTTACCTAATTAATTATTTTTTCAAAGCGTACCTGTTAATTAGCCATTTCCTATTTATTAGCAATTCCTTACCTGTTAAGAAACTTATCGTCAGTTTAGATTCGCACTATAATTATCAGTTACCGGTAGCTATTTATAACTTTCTTCTTCTTCTACCGTTAGGAAACCTGCGCAGAGATTTTGAATCTGTAATATACATCAGGTGCTTTTATTAGCCGTCTTCACCCAGTTAAGATAACACCAAAGAAATTGCGGATGCACGCTCGCCTAGCAACTAACGCAAGTAAATCTCCAGAGGGGAAAAGGATCACGGAAAATCCTGACCCTCAGTCTGTTTATCATGTAACATGGAAATTGTATTATAACTATGCATGAGGTTAAATGGCGGAGAGAGAGAGAGAGAGAGAGAGAGAGAGAGAGAGAGAGAGAGAGAGAGAGAGAGAGAGAGAGGAGAAAGAAGAAGCCAACATGAGAGGTAGGAAGGAGTGAAGGGGGGGGGGGTTAAGGAGATGTTCAACCCCCTTCTAAGGGAGGTGAAACATGGGACCTCGAACCCTAAGCCCTTAACACTATCTTCGCCCATCATATTTCATCTTTGATGTCTTCCTTCATTGAGTGAAAGCGTCGGCCACCTTTTGCATCCGAAAGAAAAATGGTGAATTCGGATATAAAATGAAGAAAAGGGACGGCTTCCATTAAGGGCGGCATAAATCCCACGAAATTTTCCGGCCCATAATGTTCTTTGCATTACGGCTAGAAATGCTCCCTCCTACTTTTTAGCTCGTATAATTTCACTCTCCGGGCTTAATTTCTACCTTGTAACCTTCCTTGTATGTGCATACATACATACAGACATACATACATGTTCGTGTCTATATATATATATATATATATATATATATATATATATATATATATATATATATATATATATATATATATATATATATATATATACATATATACCGCATA
>JANJGK010008981.1:0-5000 GCA_039081455.1 Macrobrachium rosenbergii
GGTAGAAACATTGGCAAAATTTATAGATACCCAAACCTTATTAGAAAGTGGCTCACATAAATTTTAAAAAAAGCCCAATGATATAAAACGCCACCCGTTGCATTAGCGGTGCAAAATTAAGCATGGTAAATAATCATGGTAGAATTATTAAAGATGTATTTAAATATCTCCATTAGGTATTAACTTGAACACTACTGTAACTTTCCAGTTTCTCGCTAAAAAGGCGTGGCTGAAGATTTAAATGGTACGCACACACACAGGCACACACCACACACACACACACATATACATGTGTATATATATATATATATATATATATATATATATATATATATATATATATATATATATATATATATATATATATATATATATATATATATTTATATATATACATATACAGTATATAGTACTGCTAGTCTTCTTAGACGCATATATATATATATATATATATATATATATATATATATATATATAATATATATATATATATTTGCAAAGGGAGCACGAAATGGATGGAGATTCGTGGAAAACATGCACAAGGAAGACATGAGTGGCCGAATTTCACAGAGGATCTTTATGTCACGCTTTGTTGGAGGCGATGGTGATATATATATATATATATATATATATATATATATATATATATATATAGATATATATATATATATATATATATATATATATATATATATATATCTATATATATATGAGTGTGCCATACACACACACACACACACACACACACACACACACACACACATATATATATATATATATATATATATATATATATAATATATATATATATATATATTATAATATATATATATATATATATATATATATATATATATATATATATATATGAGTGTGCCAGAATTTAAGCTGTTACCAATTACATAACTGTGGGCAGTAGCCGCCTCATACGTATCTCTACATTTCTTTTCCTTTCAATTCTTGTACCACAAAAACTAGGTAGACAGCTTATATCGACAGCTTCTATTTTCTTTACTAGAGGTAATGGGCTAGCCTTGTACTTTGGAACTACGAATTGCTCTTAACCACTGTATTATATGACCGTCGTCCTGAAAACAAAAACAAAAAAATAAAAAAAATGAAAAAATAAACTTGCAGCTCACTACAGCTGACCATACACTTCCAGTACAGAAACTAGTTTTCGTGGCCTCGACATCGAGAGAGCAAAAGAACACATGCTATAAGTGAGAATTAAACTCCTCTGATATGTTATAGGATACAATATTTGAGCTCTCTTTTGAAAGAAGTAGTTGAGGTTTAAAAGTGAAGTTTTATTTTGGTTGCTTTTAATGAAATAGCCTAATATTATGTATATATGTGTATTTATGTTTATATTAAGCCAGCGTATGGTAACGGGCTTTTATTTTTAAAGAGAGAAAAAATATGTCTACAACACTGACAGGAAAATAAAATTGGTGCTACAAACCCATTTGAAATTATGGTTCTGTCAATAAGATGAATAAGTTCAAAGAAATATGTCCTATGTACGTAGGTAACAGAAAAGAAAAAGCAAAAATGTATTATTTTATGAAAAGGAGCAAAAAATTAAGGTAAACCTCCCTCATCTTTCTCTTACTGAGAAGAGAGGAAAAATCTTGAAGAAAATTGCGGAATAGATTATAGCTAGGTAATTCAGCTGTTTAAGTCCTCGGGGACTGAAAAGGAAAGAGAAATAACAACAGTTGGAGAAAAGGAACACGTTATTTACATAGGTCAATAGTAGTCAATGATAAGTAGCTGTTCTCATTTATAGGGATTGAGCTTTACAGAGAGATCAATTTTAATGTCGTCTTTTATAAGGTTTTTCAGAAGCATGCATGCAGAAGCACAGTTGGTGTTGTTACTTCTTGATAGTCTGAATCACAACGAGATTGCTATTATCCTCTGGCCGCAATCTTAAAAGGAGAGAATATCCGGGGAGTGGGTGCGGAGGTACAAATAGAAGGTACGAAAAGTTCAGATATAGTCTGGGTTCCCTGGTGCATAGTATACCTGGTAGATAAAGCGGGTGTAGATGATTTCCATTAGAGGTAACGATATTGAAGGTAATGTTTGGGGTGGAGTCGGAGCTGAAATATCCGCTGCTGGATTTCCCTACAGGTATAACTTGCCCCAATACTGCAAGGGTTACTCTTGGAATCATACCACTCTTTCTTGCATAATGATTAAGACTGGTTTAACATCTCTTATGCCATACAAGATTAGAAGTCCAGCTATTATTAAATTTCAGGCTAGGTTGCTCACCATTCTTGACTTTGGTGAGCCCCATGTTGGCAATTGTGATGCTTGTTGTAGATGCTACAACACTTCCCCGTGCTTTGCAAAATGCATTTTGGGATCTACTGTATATTGTTTGCATTTTCACGAAGGAGGTGCTCAGGATATACTTCTATGTAGACGGATCCGTCGATGTGCTAACACTAACTTCTGGGAATAGTTTCTTGAAGGTGGCCAGTGCTTTGGACGTTGGAATCTTGAATTTCATTTTGCATTTCTTACCATCATTAATATAAGGGAGACTTAAGATTAGATTCAAAGGAAGCACACACAACACCACACACACACACACACACACACACACACACAACTGGTGATCTTTTTGTGATCTTTGCATTTTGATTCCAAGGCTTGAAATTAAATTAGGCTTTCAGAATGTCGACAGCTACTTGGTTCATGAATGCAACTTGAAAATTTCTTCTGATGCTTCCTTTTGATGAAATCTTTGAATGGTGACAATGGCATCATGAACTGAATGTTTTTCACGGGAATGAGGTTAAGACTTTTCTATCCAATTCTTAAAAGTTTCAGCATAAGAGAGAGGGACGGACGATGAATGATAAGTGGAAACACAAGAAGTGGTTTGCAGGAGGAAATAGGGTGATCTCCTAGGAAAAAAAAAGTACTTGCAGTGATTCTATCTCTTCTATCTGGCAGTAGTTGTCGATTTGTTGTCCACTTATATATTTAGATAAAGATGAAGTGCTTGTCAACGACTTTCACGTGCTAGATCTTCCCGTACCTGGGTGACAAAGGAGGGAAAGGGGGTGTTTCAGTATTTCATTTGTGAGGCAAAGGGCAGCTATTTTGGCGTTACTTAATCTTAAGGCTAAAAATAGCTTTTGTTATAAAAAGTCAGTGAAAAATCAGGCCGATGTGAATGGTTTCAGCTCCTGCACTGAGAAGTCGAATTTCATTACCATAGCTGTAATTTTTATTAAAGTGTTTGAGCATAGCACATTGAGATTTTAGACACTGCAGACATCTCTGCAGAGTTGTGGTAGTGAACCAACCATGTAAAATTATGTTATGCTGCCCATTTGCTCATTCTCCCTTCGAGGGTCAAGGTAGCTTCTTAATCAGTCATTAAAGTTACTGAAACTTGATATCATTAAAGTTACTGAAACTTGATATCCTTAATTACGCCGTTTACTAGGGGTCATAGGAGACGAACACCAAACAATTATTCTCTTTAAAGTCTTGGTTTATTCACTGAAAAAGTTAAATATTCAATTTGATGGTAACTTGTGATAGAGTACGGTGGTCATGTTGATTAGAAAAGGTTTAGATATTTTATGCTAAATTTTCATTGCAGCAGGCGATTGTTTAGAGAGTTCACTGCATTCTTCTTCAGTTTTTAGACATCTTACAACATTTGTATACTTGTAATACACCCAAGTCAGGATACGTGTTTCTTTTCTTGCCAAGGGCACCGAGAAAGGGAAAAGTGTTGTTCAGTGATCATTTCTCTCATGTAGCTTAGAATAGAGTTTTCCAATAAAATAAGTGCAAGATTTAGCAGCTCTGGCCATTACTAATGGTGATAGATAGATCCTCCGTATACATACCTCCGCATACATAGAAAATGTGGAGGTTTAGGTTCCTCAGAAAAGAATTTTTTTTTTTCCATAACAGGCATATATGTTAGCAAATAAGACTCTGAGTGGAGATCTGATTGCTATATCATTTATCTGGAGGAAGAGCCCCTATTTATAAGAACATCCCCTTGAGCGTTTTCTCACCGTTTCTCTTTTGTCTCCCTTTCAGCTGATCTAACGAGCCCATCTGTCTTCCCAGTAACGCCCCTTTTTATGTTTTGAGGTAATCTTTCATTGACTTTGTATTTATTGCATTACTACTGAAAAAATAAAATTCCTCTACAATGGAAGATTGTATCATTTATCTCTCTCTCTCTCTCTCTCTCTCTCTCTCTCTCTCTCTCTCTCTCTCTCTCTCTCTCTCTGTATCTCCGTCTGTCTACTCTCTCTCTCTCTCTCTTTCTCTCTCTCTCTCTCTCTCTCTCTCTGTATCTCCGTCTGTCTACTCTCTCTCTCTCTCTCTCTCTCTCTCTCTCTCTCTCTCTCTCTCTCTCTCTCTCTCTCTCTCTCTCCCTGTCGCTGTCTGTCTGTCTGTCTGTCTGTCTGTCTGTCTGTCGCTCTCTCTCTCTCTGTCTGTCTGTCTGTCTCTCTCTCTCTCTCTCTCTCTCTCTCTCTCTCTGTATCTCCGTCTGTCTACCTATCTCTCTCTCTCTCTCTCTCTCTCTCTCTCTCTCTCTCTCTCTCTCTCTCTCTCTCTCTCTCTCTCTCGCTGTCTGTCTGTCTGTCTGTCTGTCTCTCTCTCTCTCTCTCTCTCTCTCTCTCTCTCTCTCTCTCTCTCGCGAGCACTATTTATCCTTCCTTGTGACTAGGGTCAGGAATTTTCCGATAAGATGAATCAGGAAGCTTTCCAGATACCCTCGTGTGTAAGTGCCTTCTCTGACAGTGAAAAATATCCACCGTCTAGTGGATAAGTCGCCTGAAGTGTCTCAGGTAAAAACAGCCTCTCTCTCCTGGACTATACAGTTTTATTGTACGGCCGATTTTGCTGTTGATAAAAATAATGATAAATGGCGTGTGCCAGCGTCAGAAACAGCACCGTGGCTTTATTGATGTAGCGTGATCACATCAAAGTGCAAATAAAAGATA
>JANJGK010008981.1:15000-17500 GCA_039081455.1 Macrobrachium rosenbergii
CTGTTAGTCGTTCACGATAAAGTAAACGGTTAAAGGAGCTCTGGAAGGTACTTTTATTTATGTGAGAGCACTTCACAAACAGCATTTACATACTCGGAACGCTCAACTACTACCACGCTACAAAATAACCAATATACTAATATTCAAAGAGGTAAATTTGTGTTTGTTCGACATGTTTTCAATCTAAAAACCTGTCGAACAAACAGGTTTTTTGAGTAACCAAAGAAAATCAATGGGAAAACCACCCTATCGTTATTTGTAAATGTTTAAGAACAGAAATTTTTGCCTTTTTCATTTGGGGTTTGGCTATACGAAAGCTATTTTTTTTTTTTTTTTACATTATTGTAAATATGACAAATTTTAATATGGTTAACATTCCTGTATATGTCGGGAAATATGTTTTCACAAACAGTAGATAAAAATTATTAACAACTGTGCTGATGCAATCTTTATCTTGCGCACGCGCCCCCAGATCTAATAAATAAAAGGTCTTTCAGCAATTCCTGACCAGAATTTAGTATATTTATATTATATTTTTAAATACTATCCTTTAACATCATAATTTTTCGAACGCTTTGTGTTTTTGTCACCAACTCATGCAAAACCTCTCCCAACTTCTTCGTACTATACGGATATCCCTTCTATAGTTGGGTAGAGTCGTCAGTGTGCCTCATGCTGCGCACTGTACCTATTACTTAAGGTTCTTTGCAGGGTCCCTTTGGCCCATAGCTGCATCCCCTCTCATTCCTTTTTCTGTACCTCCCTCCATATTCTCTTTCTTCCATCCTACTTTCCACTCTCTCCTTACAAGTCATTCACGGTTCAACTGCGAGGTTTCCCTCCTGTTAGACCTTTCAAACTTTTTTTACTGTCAATTTCCGTTTCAGCGCTGAATGCCCTCATAGGTCCCAGCGCTTGGCCATTGGCCTAAATTCTATATTCTATTCTAATCTACATCCACGTTTAACACTAAGAGACAGAAGCTATTCCATCCAGTTAAAGGAACATTCATTGTTCAATATACAATAAAATAGTGTTTCCTACACGCATTTCGATGAACATGAATTTTGTTTTGAAAAGGGTATATGCAAAAACGGTTTCGAATGCAAACCTCGCTTGAAATATCAAAAGCAGAAATCGTAGTACCAAGCCTGCAATTTTATTTGCACATTTACACTGTAATGTAATAATGTGTTTTACCAGTCACCAGTGTATTTCACAGCCGAAAGAATCCATAATTCAGAGGTAATATTCCGAATAATTTTGTTATGTCACAAAACTATATAGCTTGGTGAAATTCTATTCTGTTTTGTATTTTCCCGGAATACATTAATGGTTTTTACGATTCCATTTCGTACTGCTTTATCAGTCCTCTAAAAATTACTTGTATATGAAGTCGAAACTGGTCAGGATTTACACCCAGTGTTTCAGCTTCCACGTGGTAAAGTTGGACATATAAATCGTGTGTCATATATATATATGTATATATATATATATATATATATATATATATATATATATATATATATATATATATATATATATATATATATATATATGTATATATATATATATATATATATATATATATATATATATATATATATATGTATATATATATATATATATATATATATATATATATATATATATATATATATATATATATATATATATATATATAAAGACAAAACCCACGAAGGAAAGAGAAACAGAGGAGTACTGCAAGGCCTTTCGACTTCTTGTCCTTTACTTTACTCTGCTAAGTAAAGGACAAAAAGTCGAAAGGCCTTGCAGTAGGCTACTCCATTGTTCCTCTTTCCTTCGTGGATTTTGTCTTTATTTATATATTCATCATGTTCCATATTTTCGTGATTCAGTTGTACATATATATGTGTGTCTATATGTATATATATATGTATGTATAGTTATATAATCAGTAAGCTACAAACGTCCTTTAATATCCAATTCGCTCTACCTCGGAAATAATATATTTTCATATATGTTGCCGAAGGGGAATTTTTTAGTTGATAATAAGTTCGTCGTCCTGTGGGCTCGAACCAACGAAGGACAAGAACTCAGGACTACAGTGGATGCCTTAACCCACACAGCCAGCAAGTGAGGTATAAGTGGATATCGGCTCCCAACTACAAATCCCCGTCGAACTGAGGTGTTTGTATTTAGAGCTGATATCCACCCACCTCTGCCATGTTGACCGTGTAGTGCGTTTGTCGCGCGTAGCCATATTATGACCTTTTATCACATCACCGTGATTCATATACAGTCAGTAAGCCCACGGGACGACGAACTTATTATCAAATAAAAAATTCCCCTTTGGTAACATATATGAAAATATATTATTTCCGAGGTAGAGCGAATTGGATATTAAAGGACGTTTGTAGCTTACGGATTGTATATGAATCACGGTGATGTGATAAAAAGTCATAATGTGGCTGCGTGCGACAAATGCACTACATGGTCAACATGGCAGAGGTGGGTG
>JANJGK010008981.1:20000-22500 GCA_039081455.1 Macrobrachium rosenbergii
CAGTCACACTGAAGCTCTGTGTTATGAGGAAAGCACCACTGATTATACTTTAGTTTCGCCAAGCCTCATATATATATATATATATATATATAATATATATATATATATATATATATATATATATATATATATATATATATATATATATATATATATATGAAATATACATATATTCATATATATATATATATATATATATATATATATATATATATATATATATATATATATATATATATATATATATATATATATATATATATATATATATCCTGACGGTCGAAAATGTTTCTTTATTGAGCAAAGAACTCATTCTATTGCATGCCGTTTGATTACTAACTATTGCCGAAACTCTATTCGTGCTGCTGGTTAGCAAAAGTGACCGTCTTTGCTATGAGGATTTCAATAAAACTACTGTGCCTAAGGTTGTCTATACTAAAACTTCGCTAAAAAGAAAAGGGAAACTAGCTTTAGTGATGAAGCTTTTAAAAGTTATAGAGAAAGAAAGAAGCTTCCACCAGAAAAAATGTACGGAATAAACGTAAATAAAAGTGATCTCTCTCTCTCTCTCTCTCTCTCTCTCTCTCTCTCTCTCTATCCACACAAAGAATGTAAAAGTAAAATCTCTGAATCTCGGATCACTGGGCCAAACATTTTTCTGCAACCTAAACGAAAACTTTCGACCCTGGAAATAAAAGCAAAATAAAGAAAACACCTACAATAAATGCCTCGCCTTACTAGATATTCAGGTCATTTTTCTACTGCGTTTCACTGAGCGAAAATATTTTTCATCTTTCATGAAACATTCTATCTTCCTTAAAGAGCGCCATATTTTTTTCATCACATATAAGAAACTCTGCATCCATTTGCTGTAATCTGGATTCTCACTCTGTTGTCAACTTAAATCCACACACCCTTTACATTATAAAGATATCTCGGTTATCCAAAGAAATTCTGCTAAAGGTATCTTTGTGTATTCTACGTACGAGTATTCTTTCCAGTGTTGTCTTTGTTATAGAGTGCATGTATATAATAAATCAATCATCCAAGCAGTGTGTAACTATAATTGACAGCATTTCTATAATTTACATAATTCTGGTGCCTACTACTGACAGTAACTATCTCTCTCTCTCTCTCTCTCTCTCTCTCTCTCTCTCTCTCTCTCTCTCTCTCTCTCTCTCTCTCTGTATATGTATGTATATATATATATATATATATATATATATATATATATATATATATATATATATATATATATATATATATATATATATACATATATATATATGCATGTATATATACATAGAGAGAGAGCGAGATAGTTACTGTCAGTGGATCGAGTCCATCAGGTGACTATCACTTGCCAATTATAAATACCCTTCGGTATTATTTACGAGGTAGAGCGAATTGGATATCAAATGAAATTTGTAGCTTAACGATTATATATATATATATATATATATATATATATATATATATATATATATATATATATATATATATATATATACACAGTATATATATATATATATATATTATATATATATATATATATATATATATATATATATATATAGAGAGAGAGAGAGAGAGAGAGAGAGAGAGAGAGAGAGAGATTGAAATTATTTTGCTGAAATTCGTTAGGCAATTCAATAAGAGATGAATGGAAGCGAGCTGATCGGAGAGTGGTAAACTTGGTTACTAGAAATAATTCCATTAAACATTGCAGGGGAGAATGGTGAATGGGAAAGCTTTTCGTATTAAGGAACTAAAAGCGAGTTGTTAGAAACTGGATAACGTGTTACATAAACGAACCAGGGAGGTTAATCGTAATTCTGACTGGTATTTCATGGGAACGAAGCAGGATTCAAATTTTGATGTTTTTTTTTTAAATGATTTTGCGCTATTATCTATGTCAAAAGTCGGATATGGTGATGGAATTAGGAAATGGAACGTAACAAGCTTGTAGCTGGAGACCCAAATGGACATGACAGCCAAGATCTAGTTAGGTAACTGTAATTGGACTCTCTTTCAAACAAGGCCTGTGAAGCTCCTTTCAAAGTGACAGGTAAAGGTATACTGGCAAACGATAAAAATGGAGTCTTTTTTTTTCTACGCCTAATGTCTTTATCTAGTTTTTCATATATTTAAGGAGAGTAAGTAAACGTTTTCCTACATATAGAGTATCCATGTAGGAACAGTGTACCTAAACAAACAGGTTTCTCTTGGCGGGAAAAAAAAAAAACACACCTTTCCTCTACCTCAAAGGTTTTCTCCGATTTTAAAGATTCTTTTCCGCGAAAATAGCTCTAAAATAAGGCACAGTGATTAAGGAGTTGAAATAAGGCCGTAACTGGTTTTCAGTCTTACTCGCTCGAAGGGAATGGATGTTTGTTCTTTTTAAGTCAGACGTTTGTTTTAATGCATTTATAATCGGTTTTTGTGTTCCATTGTCTTCCTGGAAAAATTTTTAGGTGTTATAATGTCCGATTACTATAAA
>JANJGK010008982.1:0-23998 GCA_039081455.1 Macrobrachium rosenbergii
CATATACGACCGGGCAGCGGCCAGTCGCTCCGCAGATAAGGTCAAGAGAAGATGCGTCGGCAACGCCTCCGGAAAGCGCTGCCAGACGCACGATCCATGACTAACCTTAACCTTAAATAAAATTTTAAAAACTACTGAGGCTAGAGGGCTACAATTCGGTATGCTTGATGATTAGAGGGTTGATGATCAACATACCGATTTGCAGCCTTCTAGCCTTAGTAGTATTTAAGATCTGAGGGCGAACAGAAAAAGTGCGGACGGGCAGACAAATAGCCGTCTCAGGAGTTTTCTTTTACAGAAAAATAAAAATAATTCTTTTTGATTATTTCTTAGGTTTGATGTGCGGTACATGACGCACAACCCGTAATGAGAAATCCTATTCGTCTTAAACCTGAAACGCTTCTAAGAAAATGGCTTTTAGTTTTCATCACTTACAAATAAAAAGAAAAAAAATGTACTAAATTAAGTCGAGGAGAGAGCAGATCTAGAAAGAATTCCACAGAATTAACAGTGGAGGAACTGCTGTAGAAAGACCTTCGTAGAATTAATCTAGCACGGGGAAGGAGTATTTGTAGTGGTCTGGAAATCAAGAGGAAAAGAGGTTAAGGCAGGAGAGGGAAAAGTAGGAATGTTGGTTATTTATTTTTTTTTATACTTTATCTTTCTAAAATCTTTTAGGTTCGGTTGCATACGACTGATTGACGGCTCTTACATAGGGACGGGTATGGTAAATAATCATGCGAATTTAATTTTATAAGAAAAATAAAAAGTATGTATGTATGCAGATTTGGGAGGGTAATACACTCACACGTACACATACACACACATAGGTGTGTGTATATATATATATATATATATATATATATAGATAGATAGACAGATAGAAATATATATGTGTGTGCGCGTGTGTTTATGAGTGAGTGCATAAGGAGATAGTAAATGTGCAGTTGAAGTTATGAATTTTTTTTTTTATGAATTATCTCTCTCTCTCTCTCTCTCTCTCTCTCTCTCTCTCTCTAGACTCGAATCCAAAACCAAGATTTTTAAAATTGGATTTGTAGATGTCTTAAGTATTACCGTCAAAGAGAGTTCTCATAAATAGGGACTGACAACTATAGTCAAAGAAAGAAAATTTTGTTGACAGCGCTTTTAACGAAAAAAAAAAAAAAAAAAAAAAAGACGTTCGGGACGAATTTTTAAAAGGTTGCTTATTTATTGTCGTTACATAAAATGTAATATGAAAGATCATTACAACTGAGAGATTCTGTGATTTTGCATTTATAAAATTATTATTATTATTATTATTATTATTATTATTATTATTATTATTATTATTATTATTATTATTATTATTATACTCCAAAGGATAGTTCGGTAGGTAAGATTAACTTGTGAAGAATCGCATCCATTTCATATTTATATATACTCACAGCACCCCCCCCCCTTCCGGATATTAAAGGCCTATTAGGCTTATCATACCATCCAGTCCTACGACCCAGTGAATATTAGTTTTACCTCCTCCCGCTTAGGACATCTTAAGTAGGCTATACTTAATTTTCACCAGCCAGACTTTCCCATTCTTACAACACGACCATTCCACGTCACTACTCTGTGAACTTTGTTTTCATATCTGTGCACCTTTTTTAGTTTTCTGTAAAAGAAAACTATTGTGCTGGTTTTGTCTGTCCGTCCACACTTTTTTCTGTTCGCACTTTTTCTGTCCGCCCTCAGATCTTAAAAATTACTGAGGCTAGAGGGCTGCAAATTGGTATGTTGATCATCTACCCTCCAGCCTCAGTAGTTTTTGTTTTATTTAAGGTTTAAGTTAGCCATAATCGTGCTACTGGCAACGATATAGGACAGGCCACCACGGCCGGCTGAGAGTTTCACGGGCCGCGGCTCACGCAGCATTATACAGAGACCACTGAAAGCTAGACCTATTTTCGGCGGCCTTGACTGTACGATGTACAGAAAACTCGATTGCGCCGACGTTCTTTACTTGTTTACTTTTAACAGTCGTAATCTCTCTTTTCCCACGTTTCTCTCAGTGCCGTACGTACTACATCGGCAATGTATTTCAACAGCTGCCGGCGTTATTTTTTTTTTTTTATTCCCACACAAAAATCTCTTTTCACAGATATAAAACTGAGTTAACAAACTTAGTGCTTCATTCATTCAGCCTTCATCTCACCAGTCTTGTTAGTTCTATCACTCTATTTTCAGTAGCTGTCGTATCACCTAGCTTCCTTTCCTGAAAAAAAAATGTGTTATCAAATATTTCCTCTTACATGTTCTACCCGCACGTTCAGAACCCTAGCTGTGAATATTATATTATTATTGCAGCAGTAAGTTAGGGTATAATGTTGCAGTTTAAAAAACACCGTTGCTTTAATTTCCGTCTCTGTTCAAAGGGTCATGGCATTTGGTAAGGTCAGGTCAGATATGAGTAGACAATAAGGAAGCCAAATATAAATATCTTGGAAATACGATACGGTTCATTTTAACGTAAAGGAAAATCTAAAGAATAAAGAAATATAATTAAAAAAAAATGTTTCAAATTCAACGCATCTAGGACGTTATTGCGAAGAGAAATGAGCTACAGGAAATTGTAGCCAAGGTGATTTAGTTATTTTGATGTACTTTGAATGTAATGCCAGAAATGAGGTCAAGGCCTGACATAATACATTTCTGTATGCACTAGATTTTTGATGTTGAGTAACATATCAAATAATTTCATAGTTATATAATCAGCGCAAACGAAGAGTAAGAAAAAGAACATAATGTCCATTTCTAAAAGTGAGCATAAAGTGGAAAATGAAGAGAAATACTAAGATGTTATACCAGTTCATTCACAATTTTATGTCATCTAACTTTCAATTTTCCAGTACAGATTTACATTTGCATATGATTGCTAACAATATCTTTTGGAATTCTGGCCTCACTGTTGCCTCTTGGAGTAGAGCATTTAGCTGTGATGTGAGTTTTATAAAGGCTGGTTTTATTGAACTATTTTATTCATATGAAATTAATTTTATTTATTATCCGACTTTGTGGCTGGAATTGGTGGGGAGTTGCTTCCCTCTGGCTGACGTAGAGAAATAGTAACCTCTCAAACAGTAATGTTAGCGTTCAAATATTAGGGTTAATTGTAGGACCTATAACCTCAGGATATTTCACTCTTGTCCTGTCTTACTCTACTGGCTTTGCTGCTCTTCATAACTTATTCCGTTTGCACCAGATCGCTAAGGATTATTGAATGTTTTTTTTTCAAGCAGCTTTTTTGTTTATTACGAAGCATTAAACCCTACGCCCTCCTCTTTTATCTAGTCTTAGGCCCGGCTCTTGTATAGATTTACATCATAGCAGAATTCTTTCACCTTCTACATAAAAACGCAACGGCATTATTTACCACACTTGCCCGGCAAAGTCTTTCGCCACCTTCAGATGCTCCGATGCGTGGTCAGTCCAAACTTTGCTTCTCTCTCTCTCTCTCTCTCTCTCTCTCTCTCTCTCACATGTTTGTGAGGTGAATTCCCGTCTTCGGAGCCGCCAAAGAATTTTTAATAACTCTCGAAAGGAATCGTGTCTGGTTTGTTTTTGCCGTCCGAAATTTCTTGGCCCACCCCGGAAGAATTCCCAAGGTTTTTCCACGGGACGCTGTCAGTGGAGCTTTAGATGAACGATTCGCGTCATCGGTTTTGATGTCGTTACGAAGAAAGCTGTTGTAAATGAGGTTCTGCTCGTGACGTCGCTGTTATTTCCAGGATCACGCTGATCTGATGACGTGTTGCTGCTGTGATGCTGGACCAGTCGTACTGCGTCTATAAATAAACTTGCTGGCTGACGATAGTAAGCTTGAAATATTTATGAAATATCGGATGACATGAGTTGTTGGTATTATTATTATTATTATTATTATTATTATTATTATTATTATTGTAGTGGTGAAGAAATGCACAAAAACGTCAGTGTGAATGTAAGGAGAATCGAGTAGGTTCTCAAAGCTGTCGTTTTATATATATTTTTAGTATACACATATATATATATATATATATATATATATTTGCACTGGCATCATTGTGAACTTCTTAAGCGTTTTGGTGACTTGTGCTGTCATTATTATTATTATTATTATTATTATTATTATTATTATTATTATTATTCAGGACATCAACACATTCCCCAAGTAAAAACAAACTAAACAAATATATCGTAACTTTCTGTAACGTAGAGGCCAATGTAATGGGTCTACCTATATCCAGGCTCTAAAAAAAATGTGGAGAAGAATAATGACAAAATTCAATACTTAAACTTGAAATAGGAAATAAATCCGCTTCTTAAACAGAGGAAAATTATAAAAAAAAACTGGAAAAGAGAAGCAGAAAGAAAATTCAAGAGCTTGATAGTTACCGGTAGGAAACAAAAACAAAGCAAAAAATGTACCGAAGTTTCTTCGGAGCAATCGAGTTTTCTGTACAGCGTATAATCAAGGTCACCGAAAATAGATCTATCTTTCGGTGGTCTCGGTATAATGCTGCATGAGCCCGGTGCAGGTGGTGGCCTGGCCTATATCGTTGCCAGATGCACGATTATGGCTAACTTTAACCTTAAATGAAATAAAAACTACTGAGGTTAGAGAGCTGCAGTTTGGTTTGATTGATGACTGCAGGGTGGATGATCAACATACCAATTTGCAGCCCTCTAGCCTTAGTAGTTTTTACAGACAGCTAAAAGGTGGGTTCAGCTAGGGGCCGAATGGCAGATGTAAACAACCTTTAGTATTGCCTACAGTGCACCACGTGAGATGCACTGACGGCACTAACCCCCTATGGGGACTAGTATGATATTAGATAAATTGTTATAAGTTATATGGGGTGATAAGTGCAATAATTACAGAAGCTGCATTTTATTTAAGATGTCGAATTTACCATCGCCCTCAAAACTAACTTCAGCTTATTTCATGAATTTCTCATAAGATTCACGAAATAAGACGAATACCTGAAATGTTTCTAGAGAGATTATTCCTTTATTGCGTTCTCCGGGCTGAGCCTCGTTTACATTGCGTCCTGATTCCACTGAAACTTATTTTAGGGTTTAATCTTTTTCATACGATCTCAAACTGGCTCAGCTGTCAAAACTTCTTAACCAGCAAATAGTCTTGCGCTCCTTTGATCTTGACATGTCCTCGTTAATATGTTTTTTGGCTTTAGCTTCTGTTTCTAAAAAAATAAATCAATCAGTCAATCAATGAATAATTTTATTATATAAATTTATTAAAAACATTTTAGCTTCTGTTTCTGAAAAACAATAAATAAATAAATGTATTAAATAAATTTTATTAAAAACATGGACATGGGAAAGACGAACTTTTAATTGGTCTTCGAATGAATTTTGCTTTCCTCATCTCAGTCATGGCTGGTAGACATTAAAAGCGCAATATAATCTTATTTCTAAAACTATTGCTCTTGTGGAAAACAGAAGAAGTGTCTAGCTATAATCTACTTATTCGAAAAAAAAATTTAAGACAATTGATGCAGTATAAGAACACGGATCATTTGTCAATGCTAACCCTCTGAAATATGTTTGGTAAGAATTTACTGAACATTCTCAAGAAAATGGAGTTGTTATCCTAAGATGAAATGGAAAACTAGTATATTTTCATTAAGATTCGTGAGGTAAACTTGTAAAGCATTGCGTTATTCTCTGAAACGAAATAAAAAAAAAATAATTCTGGCTAGTTTTAATCATACTTATGGTAATTTTATGAAATATCTTATTCCCCTTTCAACATCGTGTATATTTCAAAATATAGGATAGAGTAATCGCGATAATGTGTTGGAGATTTATTTAGTTGAAAAAAATTCTGTGCAGATATGATTCACCGAGTGAAATCATCACAATCTCACGGTATTGGAAGCTTACGAAATTGTTAAAAGGAATCGATCCTAATAAATAAACATTACAATGGAAGAGCTGACAAGACTTAACACAACAGAAATGTAACTACGCAGGTCGTATATCCCGTAATTCATTTTTTTAAAAACCCACGGAATGTTGCAAATGTTCATCAATCACACCCGGATGCTGCAATATAGAGCACTGCCCAAAAGATCCGGCGTCCCTGATCTCGTGTGTCGGGTACTTCTATCTCGCTGATATGAGTTAATGGATTTCTGAACGAAGGTTCCACTTCTAAAAGATTAAATTGCTCGGTGTTATTTTAACGTTGTGCTGTGCCTAAGTTATTTTTTTTTATTAGCTTCATGTTAGTATCGGGCGTTTGTAAGTATGGTATATCCGTTAGTCCATAGGTTATTAAAAGGCTTATCATTCTTACTTCGTTTCGAACCAAGCTGCCATAATGTTCCATAAGAATTTTGAACTTGCCTTACATTAAGAATTTCTTGTCCCCTTCATATATGTATGTATGTATATATATATATATATATATATATATACACATAAATATAAATTATACACACACACACACACACACACACACATATATATATATATATATATATTGTAGAGCCACAGAACTGGAATAAAAAAGAAATTAAATACTAAACTCTTTTGTGTTATTTAGACATTTTATGGGATTGTGAATCGAAAATGTTTTTAAATAACACGGAAGTGCTTGTTGAGTACCTTCATTCTTGATTTATTCCATTCCATAACATTGTCGTGTTGTTAAGTGACGTAGTGTACGTATGGATATATGTATGTATATATATATATATATATATATATATTTGTATATGTGTGTATATATATATATTTATTTATTTATTTATATATATATATATGTGTGTGTGTGTTTGTATGCATGCAAGTATGTGTACGAGAGTCATATGTATTAATTTCCATCAACAGAAAAAACCGCAGGAAGAAATTCTTGGTTGACGTGTCTTGCATTCCATGGCCCACTGAATTAATCCTATTTGTAGCATGAGCGAATATTTTTTAGTCGATTATCATTAAGCTGGCGACACCACATGAAAGATGACATATTTAAAGAAAAGAAAGCCATAAGACTTAGACATAATTTGAAATTACTCAAGGAAATGAAGTAAACGTTCACGGTGCCTCATTCTGAAAGCAGGAATCTGTAGCCTTAGTCCTGTAATACTCTAACTGCCTTGAAGCGTCATTGCGTCATTACCTTAGTTTGTTATCCTTTTTTCACAATGCTGCGTATGTGCATTTGTCGTTGAATTTCTTTATTTGTCTGTGTTTGTTAGTCAGTTATTTATTTATCTCCTCGTTCTCTTTTTTTTTTTTTTTTTTACTTGCGCACGATGTGTAGAATACTGGATTCCAAGTTCGTAATTCATTAGACTTGTAATAATAATAATAATAATAATAATAATAATAATAATAATAATAATAACAATAATAATTTCTTTTCCATATTCTCTAGATGTGAATGAATAATGATAATAATAATAATAATTTCTCGTTAATAATAATAATAATAACTAATAATAATAATATTAATGATAATTTCTTTTCCATACTCCCTAGATATGAATGAGTAAAATAATAATAATAATAATAATAATAATAATAATTATAACATTAACAATTTCTTGTCCACCCTCTCTAATTGCGAATGAGTCGTATTGAACGTCAGCTTGCGACAGCGCTGCATGCAAATGTATGCTTGCACAACAGCGCGATTCTTGAGCGTGTGACGCCGATTGCTCATCTTTAAAAATATTGAAAATAGAAGAAGATAAAAAAAAACACAACTTGAAATTCTCACCAAAGGGGAAAAGATGGTGTTTACGCTTTAAGCGTCTTTCTGCCAAAGAAAACGAAATCGGAATATTGAAGACGCTTTGCTACCAACCCACCCCTCCCCTACTCTCTTCCCCGGGTGGGGATGGTGGGGGGGAAGGATTGCCGTGGGAAGGGGAGGGGTAGCAGAAGACGTTTTTACTTCTCTGACAGAGAGAGAGAGAGAGAGAGAGAGAGAGAGAGAGATCGTTTTGGAGAGAGAGACAGACAGACAGACAGAGAGATTGTTTTGGAGAGAGAGAGAGAGAGAGATATTGTTTTGGAGAGAGAGAGAGAGAGAGAAAGATTGTTTTGGAGAGAGAGACAGAGAGAAACTTTGGAAAGAGAGAGAGAGAGATTTACCAGTGCATTTTACCTGTATATCAGTTCCACCCTCTCCGAGTAAGAAGGTGGTTACCTCGTCGAGGTCGGCTTCGAAGAGGAGCAATATGCAAATATAAATGTCACCGATAACTAAAGTACTGTAGTATTGAAGTGGAAAAGAGCACTGAATGAAATGCAAATACCCCCACTAGGTATGCATGAGAGAGAGAGAGAGAGAGAGAGAGAGAAAGGGGGGGAAGGTGTGAGTGGGAGAAAGGTAGGCAATATAGAGAAATGTATTGAAGAGAGAGAGAGAGAGAGAGAGAGAGAGAGAGAGGAGATAAGTATACGGTGGAGACAGATAGACAATATAAGAAGAAGAAGAAGAAGGAGGGGGAGGAGAGAGAGAGAGAGAGAGAGAGAGAGAAGGAAACAAAATAAAAAATCCCACTGAATCGTAAGCAGTAAATCATTTAACATCATTACTAGGAAGTTATAGTCCACTGAGAGAGAGAGAGAGAGAGAGAGAGAAGGAAATACAAAAAAATCCCACTGAATCATAAGCAGTAAATCATTTAACAGCATTACTAGGAAGTTATAGGCTACGGCGCCCCTTTTATTTATTTGTTTATTTATTTCACTGGTATTTTTTTTTTCTTTCTGGGCTGCGACCGCCAGAGCGAGGCCGGGAAGAAACTCCTCAATTTTATTGGCAGCTAAAGAGGCCATTACAGAGAGTAATGACTATCTGACCTAAACAAACCCATGATTAAAACACAGTTAGTGAGAAAAAATCATAAAGCAGGGGAGAGAGAGAGAGAGAGAGAGAGAGAGAGAGAGGTGAGCTGGAGGGAGGCAGGTAGATAATGTAAGAAATATAAGGCGAGAGAGAGAGGGAGGGGGGGGAGAGAGAGAGAGGTGAGCAGGAGGCAGGTAGATAATGTAATAAATATAAGACGAGAGAGAGAGAGAGAGAGAGAGAGAGGTGAGCTGGAGCGAGGCAGGTAGATAATGTAAGAAATATAAGACGAGAGAGAGAGAGAGAGAGGTGAGTTGGAAACAGGTAGACTCTATAAGAAATGGATTGTAGAGAGAGGAGAAAGGTGTGCGCTGGAGGCAGGTAAACAATATAAGAATTATAGATAAGAAGAGGAAGACGAAGAAGAAGGAGGAGAGAGGGAGAGAGAGAGAGAAACAAGGGAAGAATGTGTCAGTTAAAGACGGTTAGACAGTGTGAGAGATATTAAGGATCGAGTAAGAAAGAGAGAGAGAGAGAGGTGGGGGGAGCAAGGGGAGAACGAGTCAGTTAAAGACAGTTAGACAATGTGAGAAATATTAAGAATCGAATAAGAAAGAGAGACAGAGAGAGAGAGTAGAAGAAGGAATGTTCAGTGGGAATCTGGCGGACTACATTAGGAATTTAAATAGAAAGAGATAGAGAGAGAGAGAGAGAGAAGCTGGGAGGTGATTTGCGACAGGAGGAGAAAGATAGTTTGAGAGGGATGAAAGAGATAGAAATATGAAGGAGAGAGAGAGAGAGAGAGAGAGAGAGGCGGGCGGGAGGTGGTTGCCGGTGAGAAACAGCTGTATGCACTGACATCACACAGTGGGAGAGAGTTAAATGAATATATATCTGAGAGAGAGAGAGAGAGAAAGGTGGTTGCCGGTGAGAAACAGGTGTATGCACTGGCATCACATACTGGGAGAGAGTTAAAAGAATATATATCTAAGACAGAGAGAGAGAGAGAGAGAGAGAGAGAAGCGAATAACTAACCCAAAAATTTTCAGTAACATTCTTCTGTATGTTCTTTCGACCTCTTTTTAACCAGAGAGCCTCAGAGGGACAACAGATTATTTCTGCGGAAAAAAAAGAAACTCATTTCAGCCACTGTGAAACGTCATTGTTAAGTAAATTTATAATGAATTTAGTTACTCTCGATCAGCAAGAAACACCAAGCGGCCGCGGGACATAGCCCCTTGGGCGTCCATGGCGTAGGGCATGGGGCTAGCACCCTCATCCCAAAATATGAATACAGCGGCAGTAAACTATGAAGATTAAAATTACAGTAAAGGTGGAAACAGAAGAATATTTTTTGTAGTTATAATTGACACGACGCTATATATATATATATATATATGTGTGTGTGTGTGTGTGTGTGTGCGTGTGTGTATTAATATAATATATATACAGTATATATATATATATATATATATATACATGAGTAAGTGTGCGTCTGCGTGCGTGTGTGTGTGCGTGTGTGAATGTTTGCGTGTGCGCATACATACATACATACAAACACACACCCAGTTCATGCGTACCAACTCAACTGCAGCCAGAAATTTTATCAGGAAGGACGTTTGTCTCCGTTATGTCCTGAACTCTTAAATTCGCCTCTTCTACCGGAGCATTCACCCCGAGTCGTGTGGTCCTTGTTTGCTATTACCGACTGGCTGCGCAACCGAGTTCAAAATCGGCCCCGAGATTTATGTCTGTTTTGCCTGTGAAAGCTCACAAATTATTGTCTGCCGCGTCTTTGTGCTCCCGGACTAACTGCCAGATTCATTCCTCTCTCTCTCTCTCTCTCTCTCTCTCTCTCTCTCGCTTCCACTATAATGAAGCCTCATCTCACGAATTACGAATTCCAGCTTCACGCTTTTTGCGGTGACATCCAATAGTCGTATTGTAGGGGAACGCAGCGTAAAGAATGAATAATTACACGAGAGCTACCAGAGAGAAGGGGTTGTAATTATATACCATCACTTCGGGGCAATTATAAGCCCAATCTGTTCCCGACTCCCTTTCGGCCCGCAGTGTATAAGCAGAAGAGCATAAATATCTTCCCGTACTGTAGGCTTCCCTTAGGAGCATAAATATAATCTTGTGATAGGGGAAAAAAAAAAAAAAGAAAGACCTTCCCGCAGGAGCGTAAAATTACCATAAACCTACGCGGGAAACGAATGCTATAAATTCATTTTTGCATTGGTAGCTCCAATGACATTATTATCAATTACTACCTGAAGGAAAATTGCAAATTTCGCCCATCACCTGAGAGAGATAATGGACGAGGGGATGTCTTTTACAACCCTTAACTTTACACCAGCCCTCCATAAGCACCTCAGATCTCGAAATACTCCAGAGTTACTCGACTATAGATTAGATGGGATTTAAGAGAGAGAGAGAGAGAGAGAGAGAGAGAGAGACATGGTTCCCGATCTCGACATCATCTGACCCGCCAAAACACAACCCTGCCTTTGCTTCGCCAGTAATTGGCATGATTTGAATAATCTCATGTAATCGAAGCATTACTTTTCATCCGAGACATCAGCGAATGCGGAGCCCCTTTCTTAAAAAAAAAAAAAAAAAAAAAAACATACGGTCGACTTCTGTAATCTTTCCAAAGAAGAAGAAGAATGGGGAAAAAAAAAAAAACCCAAGTCGACTTCTGCAGCCTCACTTCTGCCGTCCTCAAACGAAGAAGAAGGAAATGAAGAATACGACGCTATTAATTTTTTTTTCTTCTTTTATCAGCCCCGAATAAGAACTATATTCTTTCAGGCCTTATATGAAAATTGCTGAGCCACTGAGGGCACATTCGCCCAGAATTAACCACTTCCTCGCAGGCATTATGGGACCTCCGAGATTGCAATCGTATGGCAAGTAGTTCTTCGCAATAACTCTATATAAGAAAACTGGTTCTGTCAGCGTGAGAGGAGTAGTTGCAAAAAGGATTCGAGTCGGTTATATTACTCTTTTTCTTCCTCCTATGTCTTGCTGGCACTGAGAATGGTCATTTATTCATATCTTTATCTATTTATTTATTATTTTGTTTTATTAAACTCTTTTCTTTTGTAATGACTGATCTCTCTTTCTGTAACGTCTTTCCATCGAACACAATATTCTTGAGAAGCTTGAATTTCAAGTCAGCGGCCCCCGTGGGCTTGTTCCATATGAATAGGTGTTTATCCGCCGAATAATAATGGTAATAAAAATATTAACAATCCCAATAACAGTTATTTATTTATTATTCGAGTTGTTAAAATAATTATCATTACTTTTGGACGTATCTAAACCCCCTTTTTTTTTTAATACAAAAAGACTAGAGAGTCATTTTTCCGGTACGAAAACTTAGACTAAAATTCCTGTCATATGAATTTGAATTGCTGTTGAAGCTTTTGATTTACGTATTATTGTTATTATTATCGCTACAGAAAATGCTTGACGTTCACCTAAATTCTCATCTCATCTCTCGAGAACACCTGGCTTTATTGTTATTTTTGTTATTATTGAGGACCATAAAGGATTTGCCGGCAGCGTCTTCAAAGCAATCTTGTAATGGCGTCTTCTATTCATATGTACAATATGGCATTTACATCAAATTGCATTATGTCATGCTGATGTAATAAGTGTGCCGCCGCAGCACAGATAGTTGAAGTACATTATTATTATTATTATTATTATTATTATTATTATTATTATTATTATTATTATTTGAATACCTAAACTTCTGTTTATTCATGCAAACGGAGTGAGACTGTTAACCTATAAAGTGAGCTCTCGTAGCCCAGGTTCCACACTGTAAAAGTTAAAAAAGAAGAAGGGAAGAAAGAGAATATACCATATTACAAATAGAATAAGTAACGTATAGCGTCTAAAAAACCTCCTTCAAGGCCGAGCAGTGCTATCCCCAAAAAGGTTTCTTCCGACATTCACATTCCTATCTCTCCCAAAATCGAATCACTTGTAAAATTGTCGTAAAAATCTACACAATTTTTTTTTTTTATCTAAAAAGCAAAAGACCCTACAATTAACAAACGGAACCATAAGCATGCCCACCTAACGAAGGTTACAAATACGAATTACCAATGCGTAAACATATTCACACACAAACTGTAATATGTCTTAACAATAAACACCCATTTTTTTTCGGTGATGATTTACCCTTAAACCTAATTTAAGTTCTCTCTCTCTCTCTCTCTCTCTCTCTCTCTCTCTCTGAGATTGTTTTACAGTTAGAACCTCAAAAGTTCAAGAGAAGATGAGGTTCTTTTACTTTTAATAATTTGTTTACATTTGAGGCTATCAGTCGAGAAACATGCCAAGCGCCATCTTGGGTCAAAGTATTTTTTAATTTAATTTATTATATTTTAAAAATGGCACTTAGCATGTTTCTCGACTGAAAAGCTCATTTTATCTATCTATTTTATTAATTTATTCATTTATCATTTTTCATAATAACTGATCTCTTCTTTCTGCAATTTCTTCCAAATGGACCCCATGTTCTTTGGAAGCTTGAATTTCAAGTCAATAATAATAATAATAAATTCATATATTACAAAGGAACTTCCTTTCCCATCGTCTTTTTTGAATGTAATAGATTATAAAATCTAGGCCAAAGGCCAAGCGATGGGACCTGTGAGGACATTCAACGAGGAAAGAAGATTTTGAAGGTCTAACAGGAGGAAAACCTTCGAGTCGCACTACGACAACATTGTTAGGAGACGGTGGAAAGTAAGATGGAAGAAAGCGAATATGAACGGAGGTAGAGTAAAAGGAATGAAAGGGGTTGTGGATAGAGACCGAAGGGACGCTCCAACGAACCTCAGGTAATGCCTACAGTTGCGCTGCCTGAGGTGCACTGACGCCACTAACCTCCTAAAGGGTTCCGTCTATTTCATCTTTTTCGTAATTCCGTTCCGTTTATTTTCATTCCGTTTATTTTCATTCTCCATCTGCTTCTTCTTCTGCCTTCCGGATATGTCTGACTTTCTCTGGTCCTCTTGGCCGCCTCTTCTTGACCACTTCGTTTCCCAGGCCTTCTGTTATTCTCGAGAATATCGGAACGGCGCGAATAGAACTTTTTTGTGCTTGATATCTCTGAGAGAAAAGGTTCTGCGTCATATTACTTTTTAAGTACTTATATCTGTAAGTACAAGAAATTCAAGTGCTGCATAAAGGGACTAACAGTCATTCAGTTTTTCATGTTTTTTTTTTTTATTACCGTGAGGATGTGTAAATAACAATGATATTATGTTGAGTCCACTTTCGATTTCAGTATATATATATATATATATATATATACATATATACATATATATATATTACATATATATGTATATATATATATATATATATATATACTGACGCTCGTACTACAGTACTTGCAATCTTTCCCCCGTTTCATAATTCAACATGATACCATTTTTTAGTCAGGGTACGCCAAGCCATTAATTACGTCAGCTTTATTTATTTAGCATAAAACTTACAGGGAAGTGAGCAGGTTCGTCCCACTACATTTCAGCTTAATTGCCTTCATGATTTAAACATTTGCTCTGACGTGACGCCAAAGGAGAGATACAATTATCAAAATGCTTTGGACGCCGTGTTTAGTCCCAGTTTGAATGTAGCCTAAAAGGTTCCATCAGCATGATTTATTAGAAAATGAGGTAATATTTATGTACGCGTACACGTGTGTGTGTGTATATATATATATATATATATATATATAAATACATACATATATATATAAATACATACATATATATATATATATATATATATATATTAATATCTGAGTAGCAATTCACCTGTGGCCATCACTACCCCTTTATCCTTAGTTCAGTTTGTATCTTTTCTCCCAACAGTCAGTAATATCACTAAGAAAGTATCTTTGTTAAGAAACTAAGAAATGAAGCTTAAGGTCAAAGACCCTCATAAGGAGTGGAATTTCCAAAATGAATAATAATAAACACTCAAAGACGAATTAAGTATTCAGTGTTGCTTATGTCCCAAGTGAGATGGAATAAATATAATGTTAACATTAAGGCTATTAAGTGTAATTTTGTTCCAGCCGTAATTCTAAGTTGCGCTGAAATGCAACATTTGTTGTGGGATGTTAAGAAGAATATACAAGTGAATTTTTGTAGAGAATTGCGATATCTCAGCAAAATATTCATTCCATAGGAGTTGTAAAGCAAAATTGGGCGGAGATACAACATTTGTTGTGGAATGTTAAGGAGAATATGCAGCTAAATATCTATAGAGAACAGCTGTACCTCAGCAATGTATTGAGGATATGTTGCAGATTGTACGAAAAATTACATAAGGTACGGGGAATTTTTATTTATTAATTTTTTTTTTTTTTTAGATTTTGTAAACTATTCTGTTAGATTTTTGTAAATGTGCAATTTTTTTGGGGAGATTTTTTTTTTTTTTTTTTTTTTTTTCCGTCGACCCCTTGAACCGAACCGCGCTGGTAAATGAATGCCGCAATGATTTATGGCGAAATAAATGCGGCTGTCTTAAGTCTGTCTGGGTTGACAGATGTTCCAAATGAAGAATAGCTGCGTCGGGAATAAAGTGACAGGACAAGACAGCGAGAGACGCCCCTTGCTCTTTGAGTATGCCTCGAAACGGAAAAATAATTGAGAAGGGGCAAAAAAAAGAAAAAAAGAAAAAAAACTGATACGGGAGAAAAGAGAAGTAAGTGTCAAAATTGGCATTATTACGAAACAGTTCCACGAGGTTGCTTCTGTGTAATAGGGTGTCTACAGTAACTTGTTGTCAAACTTTATGCTTTGTAAGTAGCCTTATACAGAAGTGAACAAGGCGCTTGCAAAAAGTCGCTGTAGTCATTTGCGGTTTGTTGTACACTGTACAGCATAATTTATTCTATTTCTCCCCTCTCTCTCTCTCTCTCTCTCTCTCTCTCTCTCTCTCTAATTTAGTTTTTATGGTTAGGACGTGTTTCATCAAACTTCATTCAAATTCATTTTATGGTTAATGATTTACTCTAAATTATTATTTTTTCACATTTCGGTAAGCTTCAAAATTCTTTGAATGACACTCTGTCAAATGATATGATGTAAATTATTGTATTTTTTTCTTTCAGTCAGACTCAAAACTCCTGGAATGACAGATGTCAAAATAGAAACTGCCACAGGGAAAGAGCTCAATTTCAGCAAATAACCTGTAGGCAGCATTCGGGAGTTTTAAGAGTCCCAACTCGGTTAAAGGTTAAGCCATTTTTTCGTGTACATCCCTTCCATTTGCATTTTTTTTTTTCATTTCTGCTGTCCAATTTCTCAGACTCCTCTTACCTGTCATTTACCTCCAGGGCTTTCCCCAGAAGCATCTTTTGTCTTAGAAACTGTTCATTTCTGAGAAATTGTACATTTTGATTTTTGGGTTCACTTTTCTTCGACATTCGTGTGGATGTTCCATATCAGTTTTGTAGATAATGCCATTGTCGTCAGGACGCGCCTCCCAAAACGCCCCACCCCCAAACCCCTATAAAAAGGAAATTAATTATTTTTTGGATAACGTTTTCGACCTTGATAAAACTGTCAATGCAATGGGTCTTTGGCCATTAGGCATTAGGCCTTGTGTTGTCCGCTAGAAAGAATGTGATCATTCTATGGTATCTTCTTACACCTGATTTTATTTGCCTGGTTGTACCGTACGTCTTTACAAGTAGACCATGTGGCTGAACTAATTTTGGGGGGGGGGGGGCTCAGAAAAATTTACTTATTTATTTATTTATTTATTTATTTTTTTGCCTCGCTGTGCCTTTTTTGCATATAGGTCTTTTTGTTGGGGGGCAAGGGCGGGGGGGGGGAGGGGGCCAGAAAAACATTTTTCCCCAGGTAATACCTCCTTTGCAAGGTAACCATTTTAGTCTGATTAACCTCTTTCCGCAACCCTTTTTTCACAGAGTATAAATCAACAGTCTTGCATAGATCGTTATTTTTCTGTAGGGTTTCATGGACTCATTTTTCCAGATGTGCAACTGGAAATTATATGAAGTTCAAGAGGCTTATGATGACCCGCCCATGACAGACTCATGCAGACACAAACGCAGAAGCTCAAACAACGTAAGTTAATTGATTCCACGATACAATGGCTTCATTAACTTCGATCACCATAAAAACTCCTAGACTAGTACCTTACTTTCCGAAAGATATTTGTCCTTAGAAATAATTCTACTCCCTTTATTGACTTCATCCTACGTATTACTCCTTTGGGCCTGCCTTCTATCTTTTAGTTTTCTGTAAAAGGAAACTAATGAGATGGCTATTTGTCTGTCCGTCCCCGCACCTTTTCTATCCGCCCTTAGACCTTAAAAACTCCTGAGGCTAGAGGGCTGCAAATTGGTATGTTGATCATCCACCCTCCAATCATCAAACATACCAAATTGCAGCCCTCTAACCTCAATAGTTTTTATTTTATTTAAGGTTACAGTTAGCCATAATCGTGCTTCTGGCAACTATATAGGACAGGCCACCACCGGGCCGTGGCGAAAAGTTTCATTGGCCGCAGCTCATATAGCATTATACCCTGTACAGAAAACTCATTTGCGCCGAAGAAACTTCGGCGGATTTTTTACTTTTTTTTTTCATAAATCACCCACGCTAACATAACAAGCAACATACAAGTAAATAACCATAATTTAAATTACCATAATTTGACAATTTTAACTGTTAGAGTCGATCATAACAGCTAATTTAAAAACCGTAAAGAAATTTTACCCACAATTCATACGGGGATTTTCTTGGTGCTTACGCCAAGTCGTCAGACCGCTTCTAAGGCATAATACCAGATCAGAAGACACCGAATTACATAACAAGGATAAGAAAATTACATAAAGATAAGAAAATTTGAGGTTTTAAACGACCTTTAGACCTTTACGGGAAGCGTCCTTATTAGATCAAGTACGTAGGGTGCTCGAGAATGTTCTCAGATGAATGACAATTATGTAGTAGCTGTGAATATTTAGTTTCCATATTTGTCGTACAAAAGGGTTGAAGAAAATTGAGAGGGTCAGTCTGGAATAGTGGGTATGATGTTGCTTTGCGTAACTTCATGTTTCATCGCTTCGTGTCCCGTTGGTCTGGAGAAGTCTTTGCGCGCATGCGTGTGTGCGTGCGCGCGCGCGTGTAACTGAGCGGAATTTCTTGAAAGTTTCAGAAATTTTATGGTGTTCGTATGTAATTGTATGTGTGTGTGTGTATAATGTACAGTCATGTATGTTTACGGAATTAATTCCAAACTTGATAATTAGCAAAGCTAAGGAACGCTTCAGGTTATAAACAGCATATTATCTTTTTACCCTTGAGGTTGCAATCATCCATGTATAGGTAATTAAATAAGGTATATAAATATATATATATATATATATATATTACATACATATATATATATATATATATATACTGTATATGTGTATGCATATATATATGTATATGTATATATATTTAAATATCTATATATATACATACACACACACACACACACACATATATATATATATATATATATATATATATTATCCAGAAGGAGAAAAGAAAATGTTAAGGAAAATAACGAAGAGTCTATTTAAGACGAATGAAGTTATCATCCTTACAGTTACCATCATAATATAATGGGTAAGGCTTCCCTGCAAATCCCTCGATACTTTGAAACGTATCTACAAACAATTTCTTCCAGAGACTTGTTGGTCGAGCACCCCCTTCGGGAAGAGTTACACAACATGTAAAAGTCCCTCACATTTCCTTTTACCTGTCTATTCCTTTTGCTGTGGGAGACAGGCGTCATAGAATATTTATTTCCGCAGGCGTAAGAGAGGCCACCTTTTTTTTTTTTTTTTTTTTTTTTTTTGTATGGCATCGTAAAGGGGAACCCAAAATGGTCAAGCGACAAACCAGGTTTTTGTCGCAGACAAATTCTTTTCTTCAAGTACTGCCAAGTATATTAAGAGGGACGAATTTAGTAATTTGATCGCAGGTCATCTGGTGTGTCAGATACTGAGGTCAGTGACGCCTAATGCTCTAGTAAATGTGGCTTACTACAAGAGATATCGTTTGCAAATTCAAAAAGATGTGGGATTAAAAAACAATCCAGTGCCTGAATGAAGCCCAGACAAGAATAGAACAAGAAAATGATACAGAAAAGATATTGAGAAGTGGGGTTAAATTGTCATTATGTATAGTCTCTGTTCGGTGATAAATTAATATCAAGATTGATATGAGTATAATTTACATAAATTTAAAAGGGCGTCCACACTTGAGTAATGAGTTTTTTTTGTGAGTACTGAAATATTCCAGTTTTACAAATTAATCAAATGATTTGTTCTAAAATTTAAATAGTTTCATTTCCACAAGCATTAAATTACCATTGACGCCTATACACCGTCAGTCCGGTAGTATTATGCTGAACATGTTTCCACAAAATAGATTATGGAATATAATTTGTATCTGAAAAATAATCAGTTGTGATATTTATATTTTACTTCGAGTCTGCCAAAAAGTTTTACCCTTTTTAGTTACAAAACAATGTTCCACTCATTCGCCATGATATTTTTAGGTTTGTAGTTAACTTGAACAAACATATTTTTGTCATCTATGATAAAATCTGTATATTTCAGAAGAAACACAGTAATAATATATGATGATATAAGTATTTTTCAATAAAAGCATTTTAACATATACATTCTACATAACAGACTACAGACTCAAATGAACTACAGTGACCTTGACCTGCCAGAATCAGACATCCCTGGAAGGAACTTGACGTTCTCTCGACTTTTAATTTGGTGATATGAAAGGTTCATCTGATACACAGCGTTTCAGGTAACTTATTTTCCGTCGTGAAAATTAATTTCTGCCGGGAAACTCCTTTGAGCCATTGCTAGCATCCCCGGCAAAACCAGTCATACATAATTTCTGCCAAATGAGCGACTGCACGAAACTTTGCGCGATTCTTTCATCCTATCTTTCGCAGGCCGTGTCCCTTTCATCAAATACAATCGCACACACACCTACACACACAAACATGTATATATGTATATATATATATATATGTGTGTGTGTGTGTGTATACAAATATATATATATTATATATATATATATATACATATACACATGTACGTATATAATACATATATATACATACAGTATATATATGTGTGTTTGGGTATGTGTGTATGTGTGTGTGCGTGTCTGTGTTTTGATAGCAGATCTTGACAATGGTACTGGATTAACAAATGTATGTTTGATTGCGTGTCAGTGTTTCTCCATGAGGTATCTCAGAAAATTATTTTGTGTAGAGGTGGGCAAAGCCAGGTAAAGATACCTTAGATTAACGTGTGGTCCTGCCTTTCTCAGTACCCTTAATTGCTCTCTCAACAAGGTTAATTGGTAGCGCACAGGTGTGAATGAATAGCCTCTTCGTACGACATCGCAATCATTCGTAGGATAACAACATAATCGTGAAAAAAGATAACCAGTTTAAAAACATACGAGTTAAAATCTCAAGAGTTTTCCATTTCTCAGAGAATTGTTGTACCTCGGTTAAATTACCAGAATAAAAGAGATATACCTAACTTCAAGACCGAGCATTCATCTACCTCTACCAGTGATAACACTGTACATTTAGCGAGTACACTGCATGGGAAAGGTTGAGAACCCTTCCAGTAAAAAATGGGTTTACCCAAGTGTTAAAGAATAAATAGTAAAATAAATCGTGGAACGTTTTAATATATATTTTGGTCAGCTTAGGAAATGTTCTTCACAGGACTTCAGAGAGAAACGTTTGATGAATGAAGAGTTGAACACGTTTTAAGAATTAAACGTTCGAATGTTGTTGAATTAAGACGCTTAGCGTGTTCTGAAATCTAGACGTTAGATACGCTGAAAAACGAAGCGTTATATAATTTTTTTTTTTTTAAGGATAAACCGCTCGAGTTAACTTAAGAATCATACGATCGCAATGCTTTAAGTAGAAGGCAGTGAAGATGCGTCCTACCTTATATTTCATAATCGCTTTCCTGAGCTGCGACGGTTGAAGGGGTGGGGGGGGCGGGGAGATTAGGGTGGGTGGTGGTTAGAGAATAGAGGATTCCATCTCCAATTGAAGATCAATCTATTCTGGTCTTAAACACTTGATTTTTCAGCGTTCTGGTCAATGTTGTTTCTCCCCAGTCGCGAGACTTGAATGATAGCCTATTGCAACACGAATTCTGTTTCTGTGAGCTAGAATTATTATTATTATTATTATTATTATTATTATTATTATTATTATTATTATTATTATTATTGCTAAACGATTCACAATTTCGTGAAAAGCAATCTGTGTAATAAAAATCCACAATTATAGATTATTATATTATTCAGCATAAGGGAACATTCACGCAGCACTGTACATGTGGAAATTTGTAATATAGAGTATGACGATTTTCAGTATATATGAATGTTTCCTCATGTTGATTAATAATAATAATAATAATAATAATAATAATAATAATAATAATAATAATAATAATAATAATATATAAAACTTCGCAATTTACGGCAGCACGCTTGTTTTGGCATCAAAATTGGTTGACTGATTAGTTATTTCAAACTGGCGTTACAATTACCATGGTGGATGGGAGCAGAGATCTTAAGCCTCAAGTAACGTTTGTGTATAAAAATTTACTTGACCGAAATGAAGAAATTGGAAAAAAAATCTCAAAAATTTCCGGCGCCAAATAAACAGTTTTTAGGATTAAGCGGATTTTTCATCGACAGCGATCGACTTCGCAGTTTACCAATTTATTGATAAGAAATAAACTGACTTTTAATTATAAGTAATAAACTGACATAATTATAAGAAATAAACTGACACAATTATAAGAAATGAACTGACTTAGAATTTATAGAAATGAACTTACTTGTAATTAATTATAAAAAGTGAAGTAACTTTTAATTATAAGAAATAAACTGGCTTATAATGATAAGAAATAAACCGACTTTTAATTGTAAGAAATAAACTTACTTATAATTATAAGAAATAAAGTAACTTTTAATTATGAGAAATAAACTGACTTTAAATTATAAGAAATAAACTTACTTATAATAAGAAATAAAGTAACTTTTAATTATAAGAAATTAACTGACTTTTAGTTATAATAAATGAATTGATTTATAATGGTAAGAAATAAACTGACTTATAATTATAAGAAATAAAGTGTATTTTAATTATGAGAAATAAAACGACTCTTAATCATAAGAAATAAACTGAATTTTAATTATAATAAATAAACTGACCTGTAATGATAAAAATTACCTGACTCATAATTATAAGAAATAAACTGACTTATAATTACAAGAAATAAACTGACGTATAATTATAAGAGATAAACTGAATTTTAATTATGAGAAATAGAACTACTTTTAAGTGTAAGAAATAAACTGACTTATAACTATAAGAGATAAACTTAGTCTTAATTATGAGAATAGAATTACTTTAAGTACTAGCAATAAACCGACTTATAACTATAAGAGAGAAACTGAATTTTAAATATGAGAAATAGAATTACTTTTAAGTATAAAAAATAAACCGACTTATAACTATAAGAAATAAACTGAATTTTAAATATGAGAAATAGAATTACTTTTAAGCATAAAAAATAAACCGACATATAACTATAAGAGATAAACTAAATTTTAATTATGAGAAATAGAATTACTTTTAAGGTTGAGAAATAAACCGACTTATAATTACAAGAAATAAGCTGACTTATCGCCGTGAGTGTCTCCAATAAACACGCGCTGAGCGCGATAACAGAACCTTCCTTCCAAAGTTTCCTGTTTATGAGGCCAATCTTTAGTTATCCGCAAATCTCTCTCGAGGGGATTTAATGCAAAGCCATTAAGCCAGTGTAATCCCAGTAATGGCCTCCGACTCAAAAATCCCCGGCTGAAAATCTGGCGAGTAATGTCCTCGGAGAACCCTTGTCGCATCATTTAGGAGAATGCAGAATGCTGTTTATCAAAGTTATGGCCTTCTGTGCTCGGTATTTATTTATTTTTTCTCGGGAAAGCGCAGGCAGATTTTTATCGGAGGGTACAGAGACTCTCTTGCAGTAGAAAATGTTATGGATGATTTTAGTCAGTCCATTGGTATGCGTAGTCGAACTGAAAAGACGCGTTTTGTTACTCATTATTATCGTATTCATGTAATTTTTGCTTCTGCAGCTACTAATCTACTGCTCTTATTATTATTATTATTATTATTATTATTATTATTATTATTATTATTATTGTTGTTGTTGTTGTTGTTATTATTATTATTACTATTTTATTCATGTAATTTTTGCTCCTGCAACTACTAATCTACTGCTGTTATTATTATTATTATTATTATTATTATTATTATTATTATTATTATTATTATTGTTATTATTATTATTATTATTATTATTATTATTATTCATAGTTAATCTTCAATGCATCTCTTGGTATTATTATTATTATTATTATTATTATTATTATTATTATTATTATTATTATTATTATAATTATTATTATTATTATTATTATTATTATTATTATTATTTTTATTATTATTAGTATTATTGTTGTTTTATTACTCATTATTTTATTCATGTAATTTTTGCTTCTGCAACTACTAATCTACAGCTATTATTATTATTATTATTATTATTATTATTATTATTATTATTATTATTATTATTATTCAAAGTTAATCTTTAATACATCTCTTTGGCATTGTTATTATTATTATTATTATTATTATTATTATTATTATTATTATTATTATTGATCCTAATTTAATATGGAACAACAGCGACCAGCCGAGGCAAGAGAAAAATCGTGAATCGGAAACTACAGTGAATTATATAGTCAGCTTCATGAACTATATAATTTATTTCATGGGTAACCTGAAGCTGAATTGATAGGACATGGCGCTGAAAGCACCAACAGATCCTGGTATCGAATACAGTAGTTTATAACGAAAACTGAAGCCTTAATGTAAAAGACTTCATGCCAAGTTAATCAGGTACTTGAGGGATACTCATCCCTTTTAAAACAAAAAAAAAGTAAAGAAGGCGCCGAA
>JANJGK010008984.1:0-23981 GCA_039081455.1 Macrobrachium rosenbergii
AACATATATAGTTAGGAATGTAAGTAAGAAATTAAAATATCATGATTCTGTATTAGACAATGCATTAATCGCAGCACAAAAAAAAATTCTATGATAAAAACAAGAATCTTTAACATAAAAAAATCTGCTTGTACTACCATATTTTGTAATCATAATTTCAACGATATCCCCCACCCCCTTAAGAACAACAAAACAGGTCAAACTGGAAAATCATTGGAAAAGAGAACAGAGGAGCGTAAAAAATATGTAAGATATGCGTAGGTGAACACTGGAATTTTCATCTACGTTCGTGATAAAGTCACGCAGTCAATTGGACAGGGATAAAAACGATAGTTTATGCACTGGAAAAAAAATCTTTCAGTCTGGTATTCATAAGAGGAAGCTTTTGTAAAACATGTCATTCATGGCATATATATATATATATATATATATATATATATATATATATATATATATATATATATATATATATATATATATATATATATATATATATATATATATGTGTGTGTGTGTGTGTGTGTGTGTGTGTGTGTGTGTGCGTGCGTCTGCGTATGTGTTTGTGTATTTGCGTCAAAAAACTAAGACACATGATAATTTCTTTGCCAATGGCTACCTTAATGCCACGGTATCACTGAAATTCGTTGTTGTCGACGTCTGCCATAATGCCAACTTCCCAACTTTTAATATTAACATTGACATCCTACTCGATAGTTTTATTTTCTTGAAATGCAGAAGTGACGCAAATTAAGCCTTTGACCAAGAAAGACTAGAGATAATATCTTAGAAACGACTCTCTTTGTCAGATTTTTTTTTTTTTATGCTTTGCTGTTGAATGTTGTTCTCACCTGTTTCATCTTTTTTTTCATTTTCGACTTACGGGTACCGGAATTGTCATTATAACTGCTGCTCACGTCATTAATTCTCCAAAAAATATTTTGTAATAAAAACTCCCATATGAATAGAAGGTAGTCAATGATGAGACATGTCATGTTTTCGTGCAAGTGTTAATACATAAAGAGTTTCACGGTATCATTCACTGAAACTTGAACATTAGTCTGGAATCAGGTCACTTCATTTTCTGAAATGAATATATAGTTTTAGCAATGGAAGAATAAAGATTCCATGTTTGGATCTCTCTGTTTGCCTCGTTTAATATTCTTGTATGTTCTCGAGTTTCTTCAACTGTTTTTCATACTTGTGGGTTGGGTCATATTTGCAAGAAAAGGTTGGTGTTGGTGAAGTGGAATTGATTACTCAAAAATTATTTAGTTTAATTTGTGATGGAGTGTTTACGTTCCCCTAAGCAATGCGCAACCCCTAGATATCCTTTCTCAACCTCAGAACATTTGTCAATATTTAGCGGTGCGGGGAAAATCCCTCAGAAAATATCACAGAGGATTAGGAAAACTTAGTCCTTCCTGCAGTTTATTTTTCACCTTGTTTTTCATTTACCATTTATATTTAGGTTCAGTTTTCATCCCTCTCTTCTTTTATTATTTAAAATCGTTTAACTTCATAAGATAATTCGATGAGATGATTTTATCATTCACATCAAATTTCATGGAATAATACAGCGCTCTCTACCGAATGCAGATATAAAGAAATATTAATAAACTAAATATATTAATACTGACGTAAACGGCACTGACATAGCCTTTTATGTAGGAAAAATACATTCTATAACCCGAGGAAAGAAAAGACAAATTCTGCTTATATGGTCGAGTGACGCAGGATTCTCGCCGTCTGTAAATAGCATGGTCTTATTAACTGTTTAGTGCGTTGTAACTCTATTTTCGTTTCCAATAAGGTACTTTTATACATGAATTTAAGTTGGAACTTTTTGTGAATTTGATGCGCCTGGATCTGGGCATTACAATGGTTTTATTATCATTTTCTTTTCAAATTGATCAAGAAGAAATCCTAAAACTGTTGCTCATTTTTATGTAATACTATTTCACTATACTACAGTTTGTTAGTTATACATTAACTTTATTTTTTTATGGGCAAATTTTGCATGAACACTTACATCGTAATAGATATTCTCCCTCTCTCTCTCTCTCTCTCTCTCTCTCTCTCTCTCTCTCTCTCTCTCTCTCTCTCTCTCTCTCTCTCTCTCTCAATTCCGACAAAGGTCTTAGAGCAATTTTCATTGCTTCGGGATCATAACAAAGAGCAAACCTAGAAACAGTTTATGATTTTAAGGAGTAACCGTTATTCTTTGTAATCATACAAGATAAGCATCATTAACGCATTATGATTACAAAACGACACACTTTTTTTTTTTTTTAAGCTGGTAAAGATTATGCGGAGATATCCTCCTAAATCCGACGTAAATCCAGATTCTCTCATTGCAGCAGCGCACCGGGACCTCATTAACCTAATAGGCATTAAGCGTAACTGAAAATGATAATCTGGTTTGGGAAATTAAAACCATTTCCATATTTCAATTCTGTTTGATTCATTTATTCATTTCAAATGTGGCATCGCCTACTTCTTTTCATTAGAGAATTAATATTCTAGATTTAAAAAAAAGGTAATATAAAAGAATTCGTTATATTATTAATCCTCCCCTCTCTCTCTCTCTCTCTCTCTCTGGTAGACATCAAAGGCGCCTCACACTGAGGGACCTGGGGCAACCCGAACGAATTGTAAGGTCTGTAAGGTCTCTCTCTCTCTCTCTCTCTCTCTCTCTCTCTCTCTCTCTCTCTCTCTCTCTCTCTCTCTCTCATTTAAAAATCTGATGGGCATATGCAATGTATTGTTATACAATCGATGCCCCTTTGATCTCTAGTTTCATTCTGAGAGCGTCAGCATTTTTATTTTTACTGAAGTCAGTTCTTGACGTGCTAAAGTTTGATGAAGCCTGTAATCACATATAAGTCGAATGATAATTTCAAAATACATCGAGAGCTAGTAAATGATATAAGAATAATGCTTATGTAATATTCATGAACAATTTCTCCACCACTCTAACAAATAATTATCTGCTATGAATGTAATATCACCAATAATCTAATGTTTCAAGGGAACAATAGACTTTGGCAGGTCCCTTAAACAAAAAACATTTTACTTACTTCTACTCTTCCTGGGTATTAAAACCTATGCGCTCCAACGCCTCTCATATTACGTCCAGCTTAGAATTTCTGGCTTTCCATCTTTTTTGAACAGTACTTATCGAATACATACACTCTTCTTCCTAGACGATCTTCTCAAGTCTCTTATGTGCCCAAACCACTTCAAAAGACTTTGATTCATCGTTTCGCCGACGCTTACCTTTTTACCGCGCCTTAGGTCCACATTTAGCACCCTTTCAACACTTATTGTTTTACATTTAGCGAGTGACAAATATAGTTCATTACAACGTCTTATACCCTTTGTGTCTTTTAGACTCAACTTCAGTGAGCTGGCTTGATGCCTTCACATGTTCCAAATTTTATTCTCTTCCGAAGATTTTAGAGGTTTTATCTGTCCTTTCACTCACATTTTCCATCCTACCATCTCCCTTGACATAAACTTTTTAATGCTTATACAAATTAGCCACTTTCATTTTTCCACCGCCCACATTGTCGTTAGCTTTTCAATCTAACTTTTCCGCATTTGCTCTTTTTACCTGACTCTTCCTAACAATCGCTTTAAAAATTCTCTTCAGACAAATACCCATGATCTTTTATCAGTAACAGCAGGTTTTTATGCAATAACTATCCGTGCATGCCTCTTGTCTTTCTTGTCCTCTCATTTTGCCAGTCTTAAAAGAACGAACTTGGCCTAAGGTACAATGTACGCTTATTTTAAATGTAACATATCTTCAGATAATCTACAATTTTTTTAGGATTGTCATCTAAGTTTCACCTAATCAGATAAACTTATAGAAAATAATCGCATATTTTTCACATATTAACTTCACTTAAGTTACTACGATACTACCTGGAAATCCATTATAAAACCATGTTTTTTGTTTTCACCATTAAATATTTTATGAAAAACGCAAGTATACAAATCTTACCTATGGTGGAACTCATAAAACTCCAGTCCAATATTTTCATTGTGAATCAAATCCGCATCCAGTAATGAAAAGTTCAAACTATAACCACTTGACCATTTTGTGGGCATCTAAATATGCACAAAGGCCTTGAATATTCAGTTGTTTTGCCAACCAGACCATCCCATCTCTTCAATCAAACTTCTCACTTTTCAAAGTAGACACTCATGTAATGTTGGTGATTTTTTGGGGTAAAGCCGTACCGATAATCTTATTGATGCTGTGTGCGTTGTTTCCTTTACAATAATAATAATAATAAGAAAAAAAAAAGATATAATGGTTATTTCTTTGAAACAGTTAAATTGATAGTTCTTTACAAGTCGGGCTTATTCTGGTTGAGATTTCAAAGAAATTTTCTAATGTAATTAGAATCCTAAATATGTCTTTGTGTGTAAAACAGAAATATAATGATGATCGTTTATCATACATATGTACAGGCCTACATCATGGAACCCTTTGCAATACAGAGACTTTCAAATCACGTTCTTTGAAGATTATTGGAAAATTTATAAGAGAACTTTCAAAACTCGATGTTATTCGTTATCGGTGTAATGAATGTATACATTTCTTATTTAGATGCAAGGAGCATCATAAATAATTCTTTCAAAAGGAGTTTGAGCTTACTCTAGAAATTTACTACATCGGATTAATTTCTTTCATAATATCAAGCTGTAATAAACGTACATGATACAATTTGTAAATATGTACATATCTTAATCTTAATAAACTAGTATTAAGGTTATTCTGCTCGTTTTGTTGTTCCCCTTTCCCCGTTGCCTGTCTCAATTTCTGCCAGTCATTCCAGTCCCGATATTTTTGCTTTAAAGAACCTGCTGGACCGACAGCGGTTCATTACAATATAATATATATATATATATATATATATATATATATTATATATAATATATATATATAGTATATATATATATATATATATATATATATATATATATATATATAATATATATATATATATATATATATATATATATATATATATATATATATATATATATATATATATATTGTCTCGAATCATTCCAGTACCTGCTTATTACACTTGTCAATCATGGAATTCAAAACTTACCTCACTTACAGCCAGAACCCTCATAATACAACTGAATGTTCTAAAGGCAACAATGATCCCTTATCAACCATTTGAGGTATCAGAATATACTAAAGTTTATCAAAACAATTGTGAGGTATCAATATATGCTAAGTTGATCAGGGCATCGCTTCATTACTGTAACTTTTCTTTCTCGATTCAAGTCATGTCAACAAATCTAAAGGAACATAACTATATATCATTCTGCTTTATTCACAAACTTAATTCCTACCACTGGTAGTCAATAAATGAAACACTTGTAAAACTTTAAATGCAAAAATTTATTCTTAAGTCAAAATTAATAAATCAAAATTCACAATTTGATTTTGAAGAAAAATTGCTATTACTTGGAAACACAAACTCAATTGATTCTTGAATCTAATTATGAAACAAAATTAAATCACCAAAATGTTAATATGTGAAACAAAATTAAGTTAGCAAAGGTTAAGCCATTCAGAAATACTAAGTGTGAAAGAAATCTAAACAATTTGAAAGCAATAAGAATATATACCATCACACAAAATTGAAATTTGTAAAATGTAATAAATGCACTAAAGTATTTCATATTGAAGCACCAATTAATAAATCAATTTAAATACTCACAAAAATCAATTCACTTTGAATAACACACAAAATAAAATAAAAAACCTTGGCTTTAAATTTGTAAAGTAACAGTACCTTATACAAGCTTTCACAATTTGCAGCTGCTGTTCACAAAAACACACCATACGCACTGTCACCAATAAATACTAATTATCACTGTTATCAGATCTTACAAAAAGTTACCAAAATGGGGTGACCAACAACTAAGTATTTTACATTACTTAATAATTTCACTTTTGTGATGAGAGAGAGGGGGGCAACCGGCTCAAAAGGTCTCCAGAATTAGAATGACAAATTTACTTTTTCAACCAAAAGCCCAGAGCCTATAGAAGCCGGATGACATCATCTTCACTGTCAAAACATTTCTTTACAAGAAACCAAAGGTGGACAGTATGTAATCAGAGTTTAAGTGACGTAACTTCCATGTGCTCTCTTGCTCTCTCTCTGAGACAAGGATGACATGCAATATCGTGCAATACTGCCTTGACTAAGACAGAACAATACATGTTCAGACGCCTGCAAGGCTATGGGATCATTCAACTTGTGACTCTAAAAAGAAAATGCTTGCTGGATCAAGCACCCTTCTCTTAGCTCATCTGTTGACATGACTTATTGCTTGAATCAACAAAAGAGATCCTGTGACAGCCCCATTCACATGAGGCTGAGTGATGTAATCTTCTCCTGCTAGTACATTATGTAAAGAAACTAAATTACACTATTAACCCTTTATGATCCAACATGACGATTTCCTCACCTAATTTTCCATTGGCTCTCAATAGGACAGCTGACATCTGTCCTTCTTAATGTTGGACTTGACAAATTTGTCTAGTATCCCTTTATCCGAATAAACCAACTGAAAGCTGATTGGTCGAGAATAAAGGATGCTATGCTCAGTTAAAGTTTGATAAATATATAAAACTGATGCTGTGTTTACTCCCATCTTTTGTAGGGCATGGATGAAATATCAGTTACGTCACAAGTCTCATAAATTTTCTGTTGATAAATGAACACCTGTAGATCATGGAAATCCATCTGTCTCCTGCGTTTTTGTGGAAATATATGATTTGTGAGCAAATATATATGTGACTTTTTTGTCATGTCTGTCACATGGTGTGAGGCTTAGTGCTTGTTTTGTCTATGGAAAAATTGTTCCCTTGTTGAGAGTGCACTCCTCTCCCAGTGGTGCTTATTTTTTTGTATATAGAGTTTATGTCTGTTGTCTTCGCTTTAGTAGCAACAGTCAAGTTTGGGTAATCATCGAGTCAGGGTCTAGACAGCATAGCAGCATGGACATGTTTAACAATAGGTAGTTGTTACCTGTTGGCCCCTACAGTATTCGAGGATGTGAACTTCGAGTTCGAGGATGAGCTGATGGCTAACCCTAGTCTTCAGTGGAGAGGAGGCATTCCTCTGAGACAGCAGTTTGGCTGTCGCATCGACTCTGCTGTGAACATCTGTGTTTCGTGGAGATGTTCCTGTTTGCCACCATGGGGTGGCTTTGATGACTTCACGGCAGTAGTTTGATGGTCATCCTCGACGACCTTTGATGGTCATCCTCTGTGACCCTTGTTAGTGGTCTTGACATCTCTGGGTAGATGTTCAATTTTGCTTTAGGAGGATTGTGTATTATTATTACAGATATTTATGAACTGAGTGAGTTGGTATTTATGATAATTTGGATTATTGTTATTTGTGCTGCTTTATTGATTTCTCAGATATTTGTGTATTTTTGGTTATACCATTATTTATGTTAACTGATGTCACTTGTAATCATTATGCTGTCTGTATTGTTTATTATTGTTTGATGTGGCTGAAATGTAGTTCACTTTTATATGGTATTTGTTACTTTTTGCTTGTGTGGTAATGTTTTATTTTAAAGTAACTAATTTTGCTACATTTTTGTTATTTGATTGACTCGTGGATTATGAACGATATTTGATATGATTCGTTTATTTACTTTTGACGAAACTTGACTCAATTGTAAATATGTACATTACGTAATGTTAATAAACTAGTATTAAGGTTATTTTGCTCGTTTTGTTGTTCCCCTTTCCCTGTGGTTGTCTCGGCTTCTGCCAGTCTGCCCAGTCCATTTCTCTGTAATTGATGATGGAACCTGATGAACCGAGGTTTGGTTCATAACACATGGTTACTGACTTTATACTGCTCATGTACAATGCGTGCCCTTCACTTGTACCTTATGATATCGAACAAGTATGAGGAATTATAGTAGTAAATCATGACTTCCCTTGCATTTTTTTTACTAATATACTATGGCAGTCTGAAATAGTTATACCTAATGTCTTTTTATTCCATCTAGCTTAGTTATTTTTGCTTTTATGAATTTGCTTTCCCGTATTTGTAGAAATTTTGATCCTGCTATCCTTTGTGCAAGAGTTGGAAGCAGGTTGCCATGCAAACAAAATACAGGAGTAGTGCCAGTTGAAAAAGACTGTACCAAGTGATGAATATTCTGACGAAGGGCAGGACATGGTAGATGATGAGTTTTCGTTATTACCTGCGACAGATATCATCAATTTTGGTAAAAAGTGTATGGTTTGTTTGTGTTTTAGAAAGCGAGAGAGTAATTTCTCTGATATTTATTTGGGAAAGCCGGTGTGGTATTTCAAGAAGCTTTCCACTTCAGAATTCTTAGATGTAGTCCACCAATCGAATCTCTTTGCTTCACAGAAAAAATATAAATAAACTGCTATATCTAACTATGGAGGAACATGAACAACAAATAAGATCATTTACTCATTTCACCATGATTCAAACTCCTCAAACACGTCTGCACTGGTCTGGGGGTTTGTTTAGAAGGTACAGAGATTATACTGCTTGATCATGTGCAGAAATAGATGGGAGCTTATAAAATCAAACCTAAACATCAGGCATAATGATGATGAGATCATAAGCTCTTTACGGTTACCAGTGTAGATCACTAGAGAAAGAAGCTTCAAGAACTTCCAATGCAACAAAACATTTGCACTGATGAGTGGATGGTGCATTTCAAAGGCAGGCATGACGTGAACCAATATTATCTATGAAGCCCAAAAACTGGTACTTCAAGATCTTTGTTCTTGCAGACAGTGGGTTCTTATTCATGATTTCATTCCTTGTACAGAGTCCACTCAATCTGTGAATAAAGAAGGTATTCCAGAATTCAGTGCTTCTTCCAACTGGCTGAAACAATACAAAGCAATAATAATCACATTCTATATTCTGACAGTTGGTTTAACTCTGTTTCACTTCAAAAATATGTGGCTGAAAAAGGAACCTGGTGCTGCAGGACAGTAAGGCCATGTCGACTTACAAGACTAAAGTTAACATCACATAATGATCCTCCCCACTTTTGCTGAAAGTCGACCAGTTCATATTGCATGCCATTATGACTAAAGTATGAAGAATGTTGTGGAGATTACTTAGCCAAACAGTAAAATTCTACAATATAAACATGGGACGTTGATCTGGCTAACTGTCTTTTATCATTGCACATAATCCCAGTGTGATCACAGAAATATCATCGATTAATTTTTCACATGATTAATATGACTACCAATTCGGTTTGGATGATATGCCGAAGAGATTAAGAGGCAAAAAGTATTTCACAGGAGAAAAGGCATCTCCTACTGACCTTCAGGATATCTTTGTCTGTGTCACTCATCAGAGGGGGAAAATGTACGCCTAAAAGAGGACGTCCATCTTCAAATGAAATATCGAATGGTCCACTCAAAAAAAAAAAAAAAAAAAAAAAAGCGTAAGATGAGTCAAATCAAACCACTGATGGATGTGTGGCTTGACAAAGTAGATCACTTCCCAGAAACAAAAAATCCTTGCTCATTCTGTGAGCTACCTGGATGTAAAGACCACACAATCATCAGGTGTATCAAATGTAATTTTAACTTGTGTCTAAATGAAAGCAACAGTTCTCTCTCTCTCTCTCTCTCTCTCTCTCTCTCTCTCTCTCTCTCTCTCTCTCTCTCTCTCTCTCTCTCTCTGATATGAAAAGAGGATCTCAAAATTAATTTTCTTTGCTTGCAATATAAAAGTGGGCGATTTTCGTTCGTGAATAAGTTATATTTTTCATTTTAAATTATCACATAAAAACAAAATGTTGTGTTTACGTTTGCTTTGTCAACCTTATGTTCACGCCTGGTGAGAAAATGAACACAAATACTTTCAGTGGATAACATATGAAATAATTCTGGCACTGCATTAATTGACAAATTTCCCTTCTTCTTCTTCTTCTTTTAACGTGCTTTTTCCCATTTTTTGTATGGGGTAAGCACGATGCCTTCTTTGAAGGACTTTGATTTGGTTTTGGGGTAGACCGTAGTCTCGATCGGCTGCCCTGCCTGACATTGCTTAGGCCCCGGTACCGCATGTACATGTATCGTACCAAATCACCAGCTCCCTTCCTCCCAGCAGCGAGGACAGTTGAGGGGTTAGGTCGACAGTTCGAGACGTGTGAGGTGTCTGTTGTGTTTTTAGAAGATTCCCTTCTGTGGTGACCAGTTTGACGAAATCGTCACATGATTGTAAAATTGTGAAAACTGCATTAAATTATGAGAGAAATTATTTTTATTATATGTCTGGTCCATAGAAGTCTAAAAACCAAATAATTTTTTGAGCTAAAGGAAGTATGCATGGGCAATAAAGGGTTAAGTTATTAATTCTTGTGAAATCCAAATAGACACCTATAATCTAACACTAGTAATATTTTAACAACTATTATTATTATAACAACATTCTGTGAAAAATACACTATCAATATACATTATACATAATATTCCTCCCCACCCCAGAAGATTGTTTATCCAGATTTTAATCCAATGATTCACAACGGGATAAATAATCTGCTACTACATTGTTCTTTCCTGAAACGTGTTTCACTTTTACATTGAAGGGTTGCAGGCACAAAGACCAGCTTGTTAGTCTTTGATTGTGATTTTTCATTTTGTTTATAAAGGTGATTGGTTTGTGATCAGATAACAGTAAAATTTCTGCATTCCAGGCCTGTTCACATACACTTCAAACCTTATCAATGCTGTTGTTAATGCTAATGTTTCTTTTTCTGTTATTGAATACACTTTCTGATGCTTTTTCAGTTTCGAGGACATAAAGCGAACAGAATGTAAAATAGCACTGTCATATTCTTGAAATAGAACTGCTCCGATTCCATAGTCAGATGCATCAACTTGTATCACAAACTTCTTATTGATGTCTTGGGCTTGGAGCACTGGTCTTGAAGTGAAAATAGCTTTTACCTTCTCAAATGATTCTTGATATTCTGGAGTCCAAAGAAACTTTGTTTTTGGACTAGTTAAATCAGTCAAGGGAGCTACTACGGCTGAGAAATTCGGACACAATCGATAAAATCCAGCTATGCTCAATAATCTCTATAGTTGTTTCCTCGTAGTAGGGAAGGGTAGCCTTACAGAGACATTCTACATTAGCAGGTACAGGAACGAGAAGGCCTTTTCCAACTTCAAATCTCAGATACTGAACATTTGCCTTTCCAAATTCACTCTTTTCTAGGTTGATTATTATTCCTGCTTACTGTAGTTTCTTGAAAACTTTCCTAAGAATCCTCAGATGCTCTCTCATTTTGCAGAGTAAATTACTCATCAAGGTATACACTCACTCCTTCTATGGATCCTGGCAGCTGATCCATCACCCATTGTAATGTTGCAGGTGCATTCATCAGACCAAACAGCAAAACAGTGCATTGATACAGTCCAAAAGAAGTAATAAAAGCTGACAGTAATTTAGCGTTCTAATCCAAGGGAATCTGATGATACCCTTTCAACAAGTCTATCTTAGAAACAAACATGGCTTACCCAATATTATCGAGTAACTGATCTATAAGAGGCAAGGGATAATTGTCAGCCAAACTGATGGAATTCAAATTCTTATAATCAGTCTACATCCTAAACGAGCCATCTGGTTGCTTCACCAACACACATGGAGAACTGAAATTACTTGAGATGGGTTCTGCAAATCCATGTTGCAGTAAATACTCAACTTTTTACTTTAAAACATTTCGATGAAAAGGTGATAGGCGATATGCTCTCTGTTTAATAGGTTTTTCATCTTCTCTTATCTTTATCTCATGCTTTGTCAGAACGGTATGCCCAGGTACATCTGCAAAAATTTCTAGGAAACTTTTAATTACTTCTCTTAATTCACTACTTTGCTCAACACTCAGATGTGTTAGTTTATCCTCCAAATTTTGCAAAATGGAAGAATTGTTCATCTTGTTTTCAGCTCCCAATTTGTAGCCATTATCGTCCTCTGTGAATGAAGTTGTCTGTGTTACTGAAACTGTTTCAGTTTTAGTCTCTGAGAAGTAAGGTTTCAAAAGATTTACATGCATCGTCCTCTTTCATTTCCTTCTTCCTGGTGTTTCAATCACATAGGTGTGATCACTTAACTTCTCTATTATCTTATAAGGACTTTGATATTTATTTGTAAGGGGAAAATTCTTTTCACTGGTAAAAACACTAGAACTTGCTGACCTACCTATGTTAAAACTTCTTAGTTTAGTTTTAGCATCATTTCTTCTTTTCATTTTCTCCTGACTTATCTTCAGATTTTCTAAAGGGAATTTTCTAATTTCTCTTAGCCTTTTCCTCAAGTTCTTCACATATTCTCCTTGGATTTCCTCTTGATTTTCTTCCCAAATCTCCGCGAGAATCTTCAGTGGACCTCTTACTTCTCGACCAAAAATCACCTCATTAGGTGAACATCCCATGCTTTCTTGATAAGCATTCCTAACCTCAAACAACATTAAGGGTAAACCAGCATCCCATTCACTTCCTGACTCATGTGACAGTACTTTGTTAACATACTTTTTAATTTCTGGTGGAACCTTTCCAAGGCTCCTTGGGTCTCTGGATGATAAGCAGTTGATAACTGTTGTTTCACTCCTAACAAATGGAACAATTTAGAAGTAAAGTTCATTCCTCTATCACTTTGCATAATTTCTGGTATCCCAAACTTCGAAAAACTCCACCAACTTCTAGGCAATTACCTTAGTGCTTATACTTCTAACCCTCAAACTTCGAGAAAAACTCCACCAACTTCTTGGGGATTATCTTAGCACTTATACTTCTAACTGGGATTGCTTCAGGATAACATGTCATAGGACACACTTAAGTTAACAAATATTCAATTCCTTTCTTCTTTTTCTGAAGCAGCCCTAGCATATCTATAATTACCTTGCTAAAGGGTTTGCCTGTAACTTCTATAGGTTGTAGGGGTGTGACATTCTCGGCAGAACCTGCCATAAAAAATACTTCATAATCTTCTCAACAGTCTTCCTGATTCCCACATATCCATACCCGTGTGCTACTGCTACCACTTGCTTCCTCAATGGATATGGAATCAAAATTTGGCGATATTCGCCCCATTCATCATTTCCTGGCATATCTACAGGTCTATGCTTCCTCATTACCAAACCTTCCTTTAGATAATAATAGGTAGGAGTTTGTTGCCTCTCTTCTTGATCAACAACTCTGAAGAACAAATCAGATAACACTGTATCCCTCTTCTGCATTTCTATTAGCTTATCTTGGGTAACTTGACGAACTTCAAGGGCTGAACTCTCTATATCTCCTAACCCAGCTATTGTAGTTTCACTGCTATCTTCAGGAACACTCTGACTACTCTAAGTCGTTTCAAAAACAGGTTCTTCTTCTTCTTGGGAATTCTCTTCTTTGTTAACACTAAGGGAAACATCACTTTCCTGAAACAGCTCTTCTAATTCAAAGATCCTTCACTTGATCCTTCTTGTGTGTGTAAATCCTCAGTTTTTTCATTTGCAGGCGTAGTTCTCTTCATACTCCTTATGGTAACACAGCTTGGAAACAGGTGGGGGTTACTCTTCTATAAATCTCCCGTAGGACTAATCCTCAACAGTATGTCCATCGCTATAAGACAAGGAACAAATGGTACACCACCAACTTCATTACCTAGTAAAACATGTACACCTTCCACAGCCATTATGTACACCTTCCACAGCCAGTGAACCCTTTACAGCAAAATCAACATTCCCTGTCACCAGTTCACATGACAGGTGCAAATGGCATATAGGAGTTACCTCTTCTCCTCCTATACCCTTCAAAATAACCGAATCTCTTGTGAGATTTTCCTTCAACTGTGGGTGAGCACCACGAACTACCACACTATGGTTACTCCTATATCATGTAATACCTTGACTGTTACCTGCACACTCACTCCTTCAATTGCCAGCATACCTTCATAGATATATGGTTTAAAAACCTCCAAGCTGCTCAGCCACTCACTGCTTGAGTTTACATTTCAACTGGTTGCTAAACACTCAACTTGTTTAGTCTCAGTCTTCCCCACACTGCTCTTCGTAGTTTGCTTCACCTTGTAACCTTTGACCAATTGACCAGCTGGCTTGGTCTGTTGTTGTGTCTGATGACCCTCGAACTATAATGCCCTGCTCTTCCATGTCCAAAGTAGACAACATGAGTCTGCTGTATCTGTCTTGAGAAACTGGATGATGAGAATTTAACATTTGATTGCTGAGGGGTATTACCTTGTGTCGTACTGGTATTACCACTAGGGTGATTTCCACTAAATTGTTCCTGAAATTTGGATGAGACCTTATACCAGTGCGTTGTTGGTTCCTGTCGTTATTATACTTGACTTTATAGTTCCTTTTGCTACTGATTATACTGTAATCTTCACTCAGTGTAGCAGCTTTGTCAAATTTCTTAACCCCTCTCTCTCTCTCTCTCTCTCTCTCTCTCTCTCTCTCTCTCTCTCTCTCTCTCTCTCTCTCTCTCTCTCTATGAATTCCTCTAAGAAATTGTTCTGAAACTAACAGTTCTTCAAGCTCATCCACAGATTTAACTTTAGCAGCCTCCAACCATTGTTTGAAACATCTCTTCACTTTGTAGGCATAATCCAAGAAAGTCATCTTCTCATCCTTTCTTAAAGATCTGTATCTTTTATTATAATACCCGAAGTCGTCTGGTAAACTTCTAGCACATTGTGTTTGAGTACCTTGTAATTTTTACACTGAAAAGCTGATAAAGGTAAATAGGCACTTTTTTCTTGATTTAAGAGAACACTTTGTAACAAGACCGACCATTTATCTTCTGGCTGTCCCATACCTGAAACCATTTTTTAAAAGTAATTAAAAAAACCATCTGGAGTTTCTTCTGTAAATTTTGGAATTAGCTTCTGCATTCTTACCACATCAAATATAGGCTCTTGATTATCTTGGGTAGGGTTATACTGTGTCACAGGGAATGTGGATCGAGCTTTTATTAATTCCATCTCCCGTGCATGTCTTGCTTTTTCTCTTGATTCTTCTTCTTCTCTTTCGCTTTTCTCTCTTTTCTAACTTTCTATCTCTTCTTCTGCTGCTCTTTCTTCTTCTCTTTCTTTTTTTCTGTCTTCTCTCTGTCTTCTTTCTCTTTTTGCCAGCATTCTCAGCTTAATCAAGTTTTCTTCTCTTTCCTGTCTTCCTTTTTCTGCTTGCATTTTCAACTTAATCAAGCTTTTTTCTGCAGTTGTACATCTAAGCTCTGCCTCTGCATCACTTTTCTCTTGCTTTTTAACTTCAGACTCAACATTAGCTGTCATTTCCTCTTACCTACTCATAAACTCTGCCTCAGCTACACTCAATAATTCTTGTGCCTCCCTTAATTCTTCACCTACTCTACCAGAGTCCATCAATACTTGTATTGCAATACATTTCACTTGTTCCTTAATCATATTACTAGACACTTCACCCTCACAGGCTAAGGCTAAAGCAAGCCACTGAGCTTTAGTAAGGCTGGATTCAGACAAATCTTGACTGGAAGGAGCTGCTAAAAATTCCTGAACATTGATCAGAGCCATTTTCTCTAAGTTACTCAACTAAACAATTCACAATGCAAAACAACAAAGTGGTCACTCTCCTATCAAAAATCCCTAACACCACCAGTATAAACTTTTATGTGCAATAACCCTCTCTCTTAAAATGGCCGCCCCCATGCAAACGGAGTGCAAATGGCTGCCTATATAGTATATTCCTCTCATTTTTGTGTTCCCTGTATTATTCCTTAGCTGCCACCAATCTCTTGTTCATTATAGGTTGCTGTGAGAGAGAGCTGCTACAAAGATTGTAGTCGCTACCAGAAGCCATATTAGACACTGAGATGCTCTGGTCTTGCCATGCGTTGGGTGCGCCCTGCCCAGGTTCATTCTCATTGTGCTTTGGCTCTGATAACAAGCAGATGTCCATTGATCTCGTCTGCCCATTCCACAGGTCTGCCAACCTACGCCCCATGTGTGATGGCCCTTAGTTCAGGATAACCGTATACTAAATCACTCCTTTAGACTCCTACGATAAGCTTAAGACAACTCAAGTATTTTGGCGGCCTGTTTTTACTCATACTGAAATATTTCTCGACTTTTTACTGAACCACTCCAAGTAAATCCCATGCTCCACCACGTGCATTTCTCTCTCTCCATTCATCTCAGTAAACTCTCCTTTTGATTCCTAGTCCAGCCTTTTCTCAGCCATGGCCACCATTCGTTTGCATGCTAGTTAATTCAAATTTGTGAACAGTGTGATATAAGTGAGTTTCAATTGCCTGTGCCATTCATGGGCATGTTGTTAGTTAGTGAATCATTATTTCAATTCCATGCTATTAGGGCATCAATTCTCGCCATTCCTATAGTTAATTCGACATGTTTCTCTTCCACAGGGATGCTTTATTGTGAGTGTTTGACAACACTCTCAGCTAGCCCTTTCATTCATCGCCTGGGCTCATCGATGTGCAACAGGACAAGGAATTTCACCTTTTTTTGAGAACCATCGTCTAATGCTATAAAGCTTATTTTTTTATTAATAATCATGTGTGCCCCTGCTTGTAATTAAATCGGAAACTATTGTTCTTGATTGTTGAGCAAATGTATTAATCATTAACTGAGCATAATTACACCTTGCAACAACTTGACCAAAAAAGAGTACCTGAGGTTATTAATCTTCTCTCCATTTCTCAGTTTGGTTTTTGTTTTACTGACAGCCATTTCATAGCAATCTATTGCTAAGGCCAAGGATGGAAAGTAACAAAACCATAAACCAGAGTAATATTTTGTTTTGTTCCCAGGTCTGTGGACTAATTCTTGTCACAAAGTGTTCCAAGTACCTGGTTATTACACTTACCAATCATGGAATTCAAAACTTACCTCACTTACAGCCAGATGCCTGAACTCTCATATAATAAAAATAATACGACTGAATACTCTAAGGGCAACAGTGGTCCATTAAAAAACTTATCAATCATCTGAGGTATCAAAATATACTAAAGTTTATCAAATCATTTGTGAGGTATCAATATATACTAAAGTTGATAAAAGAGCATCACTTCTTTACTATAACTTTTCTTCCTCAATTCGAGTCACTTCAGTAAAACTGAAGGAACAAAATTATCTATCATTCTGCTTTATTCACAAAGTTAATTTCTACCACTGGTGGTCAACAAATGAAACACTATTGTAAAAACTTTAAATGCAAAAATTTGTTCTTAATTCAAAATTAATAAATCAAAATTCACAATTTTACTCTGAAGAAAAATTACTATTACTTGGAAACACAAACTTAATTAATTCTTGAATCAAATCACAAAAGAAATTAAGTCACCAAAATGTTAATATGTGAAACAAAATTAAGATAACAAAAGTTAAACCATTAAGAAATACTAAGATGTGAAAGAAAACTAAATCATTTGAAAACACAATAAGAATATACCAACCACAAAACTGAAAATTGTAAAATGTAATAAATTCACTAAAGTATTTTATATCTAAGCACCAATTAATAAATCAATTTAAATACAAAAATCAATTCACTTTGAATAACACACTAAATCTAATAAAAAAACCATGACTTTTAAATTTGTAAAGTAACTGTACTTTACACAAGCTTTCACGATCTGCAGCTGATGTTCACAAAACACACCATATGTACCATTACCAATAAATACCAATTATCATTATGTTATCAGATCTCACAAAAAGTTACCAAAACGGAGTGACCGACAATTAAGTATTTTCGGTTACATAATAATTTCACTTTTTTTTAATGAGAGAGAGAGGGGGGAACTAGCACAAAAGGTCTCCAGAATTAGAATGGCAAATTTACTTTTCAACCAAAAACCCAAAGCCCTATAAAAGCTGGATGACATCATCTTCACCGTCAAAAGATTTCTTTACAAGAAACCATTGGTGGACAATACGTGATCACAGTTTATTTTATGTAACTTCAACGTGCTCTCTTTTTCTATCTCTGAGACAAAAGGATGTTATGCAATATTGTGCAATACTGACTTGACTAAGACAGAGCGATACATGTTCAGAAGCACACAAGACCATGGGATCAATCAAACTGTGAATCTAACAAGAAAATACTTGATTAACCAAGTGCCCTTCTCTTATCTCATCTGTTGACGTGACTTATTGCTCAAATCAAAACAAAAGAGATCCCATGACAGCCCCAGTCACATGAGGCTGAGTGGCATAACCTTCTGCTTTTACATTTTCTAAAGAAGCTGAATCTAACACTAATATTATTTTAACATTATTATCATTATTACATATATGTAATAACTCTTGTGAACAGAAAAAATACGACATTTATAAAAACATTATGGAAAAATACCCCATTAATATACTGTATACATATATATATATATATATATATATATATATATATATATATATATATATATATATATATATATATATATATATATATATATATATATATATATATATATATATATATATGTGTGTGTGTGTGTGTGTGTGTGTGTGTATGTATATATATATATATATATATATATATATATATATATATATATATATATATATATATATATATATATATATATATATATATATATATATATATATATATATATATATATATATATATATATATATATATATATATATATATATATATATATATATATATATATATATATATTCAGTGATTCAGTTATACACACAAACATTATATATATATATATATATATATATATATATATATATATATATATATATATATATATATATATATATATATATATATATATATATATATATATATATATATATATAACCTGATTCTTGGTCGTATGTAGGTTCATCTACCAGTACAAATGAAATGCGTAAGATACAATTAACACGTGTATTTTCCTTATTAGTTACACAGGGCCCTGTTGCTAATACTACGCTACTTAATTATGTACTTATAGGTACTCCGATCACTGTCTTAGAGACGTTCCCCAACCCGTTGACTGCTCATCCCCTACTGACCATTAACTTTTCAAACTGAACCTCCCTAGGTCATAGACCTCTGCTGATTGGTCTCTTATAATCGAAAGGAACCAATAAGGGTCTTCGATGTATGGAACTCATTTGAATTGCCCATGCCAAACCCCAATGATCATATGACGTTTGACGAATCAGCAGTGTTCGTTTGTTACCCTCTCATAAATACGTACAAACAACTAGCAGATTTTCCGTTACATCTCAAACATGAATTTCTATATAAATCAGTTCACCACTCCCCCTAAAAGTTCTGCTTCTCGCAGAACTCACAACACTTTTTTTTTTAATTAGTTTATCCACTAGTTGTGCACTGCCATTTGAGTATCATACTGCCCGACATATGATATAAGTAACTCATGCAGAGAGAGAGAGAAAAAAAAATTAAAATTAGCAAGCCAGGGTCAAATTGCATGGTTACAATTGGCAATTTACAGTTTTATGAATTCCACACATCACATAGTTTTTATTTTTTTTAACGAATTACATAGGATCAATGGGGTAATAATTTTTACCTCCACACATTAACACACACGCAATAACCTGCAATTCAAATAATAAAATAAGACAAAAACTAGATTACTATCAATTATCAAGACCAAATAATTTTGTTAAAATCACAGAAATTGAATAAAAAGAACAAATGACATCAAATAGACATGAATAAAATCAACCACAAAAAATGAAATAAAAGAAAATGGAATGCAAGTACATAGACATGTTTATGATGTTTTCTTTTCACAACAGAACATGACACCAATAATTGTAACCTTCGTCCGTACGCACACTGGGTGCACTATTAATGATCCCTAGACATACTTGCACATCATCTTCACTCTGCTCCCCCAGGCAGCCAAGCAGTCCCAGAAAAGGAGGTGCTGGTTTATTCAGGTGCCACATCAAGGTGTCTTCTTTGATGGGATGCATGGGTTGCGTGAACGCATCCACCTGAATTGCCCGACCCTTAGGGGAAAGTGCCCCACAACATCAATGTGTACTCTGGTAAATTTGATTGGCTCCACTGGCCACATTCGAGCCTTTGGAATAGTATGTCTATGGTGTTTCATGGTATTACAGATATGGTACTGAGAGATGAATTTTACAATTTTTTTTTATCTCTACCCGAAAAAAAAAAAAGATTCACGTGCCCTCTTGAGGGATCTTTCTATGCCTATATGTCCTGCATAGGGACTTACATGTATCATGCGGATGGTTTTCTCTACCAAAGAGGGAGAAAGGACGACGCGAGATCGAATATCGTCCGGTCTCTTCTCATATTTACGAAATAAGATATCTCCTTTAAGGAGGAATATATCTTTGGGCACCATTAGGAAATCGGGAAACTCGTTACTCGTACCCCTTAAATGAGCCTTAACCTGTTCAGTCCAGGGTTCAGACTTCTGACCCCTCATCACCTCTTCCACACGCCAACCATACAAATCAGTCACAGTCTCTCTCTCTCACCCCAAGGGCATTCGCTTGCTGACTCCCCCGTATGATCAGCTCTCTCATTCTCACAGTTGGTTCGACTCGCACTCTCTCTCTCTCTCTCTCTCTCTCTCTCTCTCTCTCTCTCTCTCTCTCTCCCTAACTCTTGAGTTACCGAGTTATTCCCGCTTTCTACTTCGGGTGCCCGTGAGGCATGCAAATGTTTCTTTGGCCGTTGTTCCTCTCTTTTTCCTGCTGGAGATGTAACTCCCAGTATGGCATTCCTGGAGAGAGCATCAGCTACTTTATTTGATTTCCCTACTATATGTTTAATCCCCACAATATGAAACTCTAACAGCCGCTCAATCCAACGAGCCTGGCGAATGTTAAATCCCCTTTCTAGAATAAATCTCTCAATGGGCAACGATCTGTGTTTATTTTGACTTTATGTCCAGCAAAAATTAGCAATGTCTCCCAGCATCTATAGAATCGCCAGTGCCCCTCTATCGAAGGTACTGTAACTTGTCTCTGCCCCTTTTAATGCTCGTGATGCAAAACAAATCGGTTTTTCATTCCTTGCATCATCAACTTGAGAAAGCACTCCCCCAATAGCTATACTTCTCGCATCAGTGGTTACTAGAAATGGTCGATCAAATTTTGGATAAGCTTCATTACTAGTGAGTGAAATCTTTAATTCTTGAAAAGCTGTTTCTTCCTCCTGTCCCCAATGAAAATCCGACAGTTTCCTCAATGACTCTAGTGGTCTTGCTATTTTACCAAAATCTTTTGTGAATTTACGATAGTAGCCTGCGAGGCCGGGTAAGCTGGCTACTTCTTTTGCATTCTGCGGTTGGGGGAATTCTTTAATTGCTGCTGCTTCATATGCACAAGGCTCAAGGCCTTCAGATGTTACGATGTGCCCCAAAAATTATACTTTTTTGCTGAAAGATTTTACATTTGGTTAGATTAATTTTCACATCATGTCACTTGAAAGCTTCTAAGACTTTAATAATGTTCTTCTCATTATCTTCTAATGTAGCCCCTATCATGATTATACCATCTAAGTATACAAACATGCTATGCCCTAATAGCAAAGCTAATACAGACATCATAAAGTGAAAAATGGGCAGGAGTATTCTTCACTCCAAAAGGAAGGTAATTATATTCAAACAATTGATCATTAGCTGTAAAGGCTGTCTTTTCTTTGCTACTCTTGTCTGTAGGTATTTGATGATAACCTGACAATAAATCCAAGGTGGTAAAGAATTTACTATCTCTGACCTTAATCAACAATTCTTCGATAGAGGGCAATGGGAATGCAACTCGGTCTCTCCCCCTCTGTGGGGATTCATTGTCCTTTTAAACATACTTTGATCCCCTTCCTGTCTGCGCCAGCTATTATTATTTCGTTTCTAGCCACAAAATCAATTTCTAAAATAACTGAAATTCCTTCTACTTGTACTGTAATGCTGGCACCACATAGAAGGTATGCATCACTACTTGCCCATCGATGGTTACCTGTTGCTTCATAATTCTCTGTGTTACCATCCGATGGCCATCTGCTGTACTTAAAACTTAACAACCTTTCATAGTTCTGCACCGACTCTGTCACTATGTGTTCTTCTAACAAAGACACACTTGTGCCAGTGTCGATCAATGCCCATCCCTGTTGCTCCCCCACCCACATTTGCACGATTGGCACTGCGGCTTCCTTCGCAGATTGAGGGCAGCCAAAAGGGCTCTTGCATTACCTTCCCTCCCGGCACCCTCAACATTCGGGTAGGTGCAGCGACGGTTGGTGGAGGGCTCTCCACTACTTCTCAGGGGTTGGTTGACTGCCCCCTCCCCAACAAGGCGTCCCTTGTTCTACCAGGGGTACAGTCGTTGTTTGGACCTGATGAGCGTGGGTGTAGTCAGGGGTCCTCCCGACTCCTCCTCCACGCTGACTTCCCCTTCCTCTCCTTGGTGCAGGGGGAGTGTTGTTCTGCTGGCCATCGTCATTTTTTAAACAAGCCTTCACGAGGTGGTCTGTTGCATTGCATCAAAAACAACGTCGCGACTCAGTGAGAGAGTGGCACTTGGCCCTCATGTGGTACTCCCTTCCACACCTCCAGCAATGGCCAACTGTCTTATTCCCAGCTGGTTTCCCATTGCCCCTTTGATGTCCCTGGGTGAGCGACCCTGCCCCCAGGATGGTGGGTGGGGCTGGCTAAGGACTCGCTTGGTCAGGTTGTTTAACCATCGCAACAAGCAGCTCGGAGGTGGCCTGCCCCCTCCCCCTTGCTGGTTGGCATTGTTCGTGGTCTAACAGGAGTTGTACCTTCGGCAGCACGACATGTAAGGGCCTCTTGTTGTCAATAAGGAATCCCACTATAGAGGTGGGAATAATTCGCTTAAACAAGTGTCGGTAGAAGGCTTTTTTCCCTTTACAATCTGGACTCTTTCAGAGGTGAGGGACTCATACTCTTCACCAAAGTGGTTACAGAATGCTGAAATCGGCGCCTCCACCTGCAACGTGGGGTCATAAGCTTACATTAGCTCCACCTTCTCCTGTCGGTGTAGGGCAAACTGCTGAGTACTGTTTAAAAGTACCCCAGTCTGCTGAATAAGTGACATCCCGGTCATTTTTTTTTTTTTTTTTTTTTTTTTTGCAAAATTTTTTATCTATCTGTCCAGCCTAATGTGGCATTTTCAATACACTTTATGAAGGTCTCGACCGAAAGGAAGCCTTCATAGATGCATAAGTTGTCAAACTCAGACACTGATCCATCTAGCACTGGCAGTTTTTTTTTTTTTTTTTTTTTCTGGACTGATCGCGCTTTCTGGGACGATGTGACGTCGGCCGAAATTGTGGGTGGGTCGACATGTATTTATTTTGTAATTCATTTGTCAATTTGTGCAATTCTTTTAACGCACATTGGATAGTCATTGACAGCTCTTTCACACTGTCCTCTTCCTTGGCACTGATATTGTTAGCACTGGTACTGCTAGTACTGGCACTCCTGCCATCACACACTGATTTTCTTTGGAATTTACATTGTTTATTTCACCTTCACAGTTATGCTGTTAATTATTATGTACTGGCAAGACCCCACGACTGTCACCAAAAATATGACCTGATTCTCGGTCATATAAAAGTTTTACCAGTACAAATGAAACGCGTAAGATACAATAGACCCATGCGTATTTTCCTTAATAGTTACACAGGGTTCTGTTGCTAATATTACGCTACTTAATTATGTACTTATAATCAGAAGGTACCCTGAGGTGACACGAGCCGATCACTGTCTTAGAGACACACCATAACCCGTCGACCACTGATCCCCAACTGACCATTAACGTTTCAAACTGAACTTCCTTAGGTCATAGACTTCAGCTGATTGGTCTCTTATGATCGATAGGAACCAATAAAGATCTTTGATGTATGGCACTCAGTTGAATTGC
>JANJGK010008986.1:0-15000 GCA_039081455.1 Macrobrachium rosenbergii
TAATATACACATGCATTTACTCCGTGTTTACATCAATGCTGTGTATACTGTACAAAGGGGGGGGGGGCGGCAATTCTGAAATTCAAGCGACGTAAACAGTCAAGGACGAAAGCGTCGACAAGGAAATACTACACCATTTTCGGATGGCTAACTCCCGAGCAGCGAAATAATTGAGTTTCAATAAATCATCAGATAACGATTACAACTTCTCTCTCTCTCTCTCTCCCTCTCTCTCTCTCTCTCTCTCTCTCTCTCTCACTCTCTCTCTCTCTCTCTCTCTCTCTTTGTGTCACGAGAAGTTGCGTCAGATCTCCTCACGTTGGGAGGAAATATATTTGTGGAAAATGACTGCAGACAAGCGCTGGATCACAGCTGCATTAATTTTTTTTATTTCTTTTTATTTTATATTTCGCTCGACTGATCAAAAAATCAGATTGGAAAATCGAAATACAGAAGTCGATTTATTGAGTTACGCTGGTCCCATTTTTTATTCTCAAATTACACCTGGTTAAAGAGATGTGTTAAGAGTCAATTTTTGTTTTAGTCACCGTTGTGAAATTTTGAAATTTCGAAATTTTGAAATGTTAAAATTTTGAAAACTTTTAAATTTTGAAATGTCTAAATTTTAAAATTTCTAATTTTTTAAATTTCTAATTTTAAATATTGAAATCTCGAAATTTCGAAATTTCTACATTTTGAAAATCCGAAATGGTGAAATTTCAAAATTTTAAAATTTTGAAATTTTAAAATCTTGAAATTTTAAAATGTCGAAATCCCGAAATTTTGAAATTTCGAAATTTTGGAATTTCGGAAATTTCGAAATTTGAAATTTTGAAATGTTCGCGACGTGGACTAGAAAAAAATAAAAATGAAAAACTGTTCTTTTATTGCCGTGAAATACTCGATCCTCTTGCAAGATGGCAATTATAGATTTCAAAACTTTCGATTAATTACGAAAGTTACGAAGCTCTTTTTTGCCTTCCTGTTTTTAAGTAAAATCGGCAACGAAATGAAGAGAAAGACAAAGAGGAGAATAAGGAAGGGGGGAAGAGGAACAGGAGAGGAGGATAAAGAGGAGGATAAGGAGGAAGAGGAGGGGGCTGGTTTAAAGAAACAGAAGAAAGAGGGAAATGAAGAGAAAGACAAAGAGGAGAATAAGGACGGAGGAAGAGGAACAGGAGAGGAGGATAAAGAGGAGGATAAGGAAGAAAAGGAGGAGCTGGTTAAAGAAACACAGAAGAAGAGGAAAGATAAGAATATATACGTCAACAAAATCCCAGACATTTCTTGATTGGAATATTTCAGCATCGTATGTCTAGAGAGAGTAAAGGATTATATACTTTATTTAATTTGTCTATAAATTAGAAAACGCTTTTGCTATGAACGGTAATATTTTTTTCATTCCTGTTTTTTTTCAGGGAACGAGAAATCCTGGAACTGGTGAAGGATGAAGAAGAGCTGGAAGGTTTCTTATAAAACTGGAGAGGAAGAAAGGGAATAATAATAATAATAATAATAATAATAATAATAATAATAATAATAATAATAATTTTTTTTCTTTATTTTTTGGTCTATACATATGTACGTATATATTATTATTATTATTATTATTATTATTATTATTATTATTATTATTATTATTATTATTATTATGAAGAAGAAGAAGAAGAAGAAGAAGAAGAAGAAGAAGAAGAGAGAGAGAGAGAGAGAGAGAGAGAGAGAGAGAGAGAGAGAGAGAGAGAGAGAGAGAGAGAGAGAGAGAGAGAGAGGAATATCATTTTTTAAACTCAGAACTGCCCACGGTTAACGTTTCCATTATTGTTCTATTTCAAAACAAACAGAAGAAATTACAGTTGAAGTAGTACACGACTCTTATGAAAATAGGACTGCGATTGGCTGCCATGCAATGAGCTCAGAGAGAGAGAGAGGAGAGAGAGAGAGAGAGAGAGAGAGAGGAGAGAGAGAGAGAGAGAGAGGGATACCATTCCAGATCATGTGTACTTCACGTCCACTTTCATACGTTTTTCCCGGGAAATCGGAGAATTCCAATTACGGAGCCCGAATTACGGGGGCGTGTTGGTAATGTCACCGTGGGATTTCCTCCTACGCAGGACAGTCCTTCTGCTGAAGGACCCTGCTGGGACTCACGTCCATGCCTTGGCCGATAGGATGCCAGGCGTCCTACCGAGGAAGGTGGGCGTAAATTGGCTGACGTCCTTACGAGAATTGTGTCGTCATGACTGGACATACGATGTACATGCAGAGGAACGTATATGCGCTATATATATATATATATATATATATATATATATATATATATATATATATATTATATATATATATATCAAACCATATTGATTCTCTTTGTGACTGTGGCTGTTTTGTCTGTGTTTCGGTAAAAACATTACTTAGGAGTTCCTTGAATGTATTATTTGCTTCTTTTTTTTTGTCTTACACGGCATGTGATATGGCTATTACATACATACATACATACATACACACATTATACATATATATGTGTATATAAATATATGTATGTATACATGTATATTTGTATTTATGTATATATGTATATACTTCAAAAGAGTGACACTGCTGAATGAAGTAGCCTACATTTAATCATGTTGAAAGCGTGACGGTTACGCTAATAACAAAAAGAGAAAGAAGAGGAAAATCGCTTTTGGGTCGTTCAATTATCGAGATCTACGCGCCTCTTCACGATTCACGCCAAACGATTGACTGTAAGTTTGCGTGCCTTGATGATTGGCCAATCGGCAGGTGACAAAGTTCGTTGTGACTGGCCAATCAGCAGGGCTCTTGCGGACAAGGTGATAATGTATGTTTTGTCCGAGTGATTTGCCAATCGCTAATCGGGACTAAGAGGTTGTTTTTGTATATATTTCTTTAATAAGTCATCGATTGATTTGGTTATGCTATTTGGCGTTGCATGATTATGAGCATCGACGCTTACAGCATGATTTTCAATTTAACAGATCTGAATTAAGGGGGGATGAAAAGTATTAAATTTCAGAGAAACATTCTCTCAATCTATCCATTTTTTTATTAGATATTTTCACGTCTTTAATTTATAAAACTATATATTAAAAAATAAAAAAGAACGATAGTAAAGTTTAATAAGTCACTGTCGTCTTCGTAATCTAAAAGTGACGGCTGAGTGGCCATACGTTCGTTTATGTCCGTCACATTTCGTCGAGTTATATAATATTTCTCTCGGTACCTCTCAGAATAGATAAGTTCACCCCACATCTGCCTCGTTTTCTATGTTGCTGACTTCTCTGTCTGTCTGTGTGTCTGTGGCTCACGTAGCTACAACAGCCCATGTTTCTCTCTCTCTCTCTCTCTCTCTCTCTCTCTCTCTCTCTCATCTCTCTCTCTCTCTCTCTCATTGTGTCTTTAGCACACATAAAGAAAGGCGCCTCCTCTCTCTCTCTCTTGGTGTTTAGCACACGTAAAGAAAGACGCCTCTTTCCCTCCCCTCCTCTCTCTCTCTCTCTCTCTCTCTCTCTCTCTCTCTCTCTCTCTCTCTCTCTCTCTCTCTCTCTCGTTAAAAACGGTCACCACTTTCACACCCAGCTTGCGTTAAGAAATGATGTTTGTTCGTTGACAGTCCAGTAAATGCGAGTGTTATCAATCTCACTCACCAAACAGGGCACCTTCAGCTGAACAAAGATTGGCAGAATCGAAACAATAGGCCGAGTCAGTTCCGCTCCTTAAGAAGAGACTGTTTTTTAAATATTAAACTGGTTTCTATATAATTTTTTTAATCTGATTTTTAAAGTTCATCTCTCTCTTCTTGTTATAAGAATTCGAAGACTGGTTTTTAAACATTAGACAGATTCTATAAAATGTTTTTTTTTTAACTAGTTTTAAAATTCATCTAATTTTTTCTTTTTAACTCTAGAAATTCGAAGACTGGTTTTTAATATTAGACAGGTTCTAATATAATTATGCTTTTAAAAACTGTCTTTAAAATTTATCTATTTTCTCTATTTAAAATTCACGGATTGGTTTTAAATATTAAAAAGGGTTCTAAATAATTATGCTTTTAAAAACCATTTCTTTAAAATTTATTTGTTTTTCAGCCTTTAAATTTCGATTCTCTCTCTCTCTCTCTCCCCTTGGCCTTTGAATTCTCTCTCTCTCTTCAGCCTTTAAATTTCGACTCTCTCTCTCTCTCTCTCCTTAGTCTTTGAATTCTCGCTCTTTCTCTCTCTTCAGCATTTAAATTTTGATTCTCTCTCTCTCTCTCTCTCTCTCTCTCTCTCTCTCTCTCATCTCTCTCTCTCTCTCTCTCTCTCTCTCTCTCTCTCGGGTTACTGAAATGGATCTTTATTCCTGAGCAAATAGAAAGGGAGATGGATGAAGATGAATATGCGCGCCCGCTAAAAATAGTATACATATGTTTGCAGAGCATCGAGATACAATGCGATGAATCACTCCCTTTCCTTTCGTCGTGTCATTGGGGGGTTTTGTAGTTGTTTGTTGTTATTATTGTTATTGTTGTTAATGGTGCTGTTATTATTCTGAATGCTGCTGTAGATTTTGCAAACATTTCAGATAGCGTGGTCAAGTTGTTTCTTTGTGTAAATACTGAAAGTCGTTTTAGTATGGTACGTACTTGCAAACGTCTCTCTCTCTCTCTCTCTCTCTCATTCTCTCTCTCTCTCTCTCTTCTCTCTCTCTCACTCTCTCTCTCTCTCTCTCTCTCTCTCTCTCTCACACACACACACACACACATATACATACAGTATGTATGTATATGTATCTCTCTCTCTCTCTCTCTCTCTCATCTCTCTCTCTCTCTCTACTCTCTCTCTCTCTCTCTCACACACACACACACACACACATATACATACAGTATGTATGTATATGTATATATACATATATATTGTATATATATATATATATATATATATATATATATATATATGTATGTATATGTGTATATATATATATATATATATATATATATATATATATATATATTTTTATATATATATATATATATATATAAATTTATATATATATATATATAATATATTATATATATATATATATATATAAATTTATATATATATATGTATATATATATATATATATATATATATATATATATATATATATATAATATATTATATACTGAAAATCCGTCTAGCAGCTTACACAAATACATACACACAAACATACATATATATACTTATCATAATCAGTAAGAGTACGAAACTCAACTAAACGAACTAAAAATACCTAAAAAAAATCTTCTGTACTTAAACTCTTCTTATATACGCTTCTAGACATCGCTCGAAAGTAAACGTGACAAATCGAAGTACTTAAAAAAACATAAAAAAAGGTAAAAGAATGTTTTTGTCGATGCTCGATTGCCACATCTTCAATCAGGAGATGACAAACTGGCCGAGTTGACCACAATTATGACACAGCAGGTTAACATTGGAGTTTTTTTGGACGATGGCGTCAGGCGAATAGCTTCCTCAGTCCGGAGACCGTAATGTGTGTTGTATATATAATTATATAATTCCTGTAATACGGTACCATTACGAAGGAATAGTTATGTATTTTGAGCTAGTACTGTGTAATGATTTATTTACTGACGATCGTAAAGCGCGTTGTGTAATTGTATAATTGCTGTAATACGGTGGCCGGTAATAAAGTCATAGGAAAAAAAGTTGCAGAAAAAAAGTCACAATTTTGGCTAAGAAAAAAGTCACAGGAAAAAAAAGTCACATTTTGTGGTGACCTGTAATGAAGTCACATGGGAAAAATTCGTAATATTTCCTGAGGGTCATTATCTTTATGATATTTACAGTCTTTTGTTTAGGTTTTTACGATAATCCCCAACGGGCTTGTATACTAAACACGCCGCAAAGGTGGGTACATACCGGGTTAAAACCCTTGGGAGTCACTATCTAGGAAAGATTACTGCGACTTTTTTTCTGTGAGTTTTTTTCCCGTGACTTTTTTCTGTGACTTTTTTCCCGTGACTTTTTTTCCTTTGACTTTTTTTTTTTACCTGGATTCCTGTAATACAGTACCATTTAAGAACGAATTGCTGCGTATTTTGAGCTAGTACTCGGTATGATTTATTCACTAAAGTTTTGCGCTAGTCGCCGCAAGCAACTGGCCTCTAACGATGGTTTGTGTAATTTCTGTAATATATGCTGTATAATTGCTGTTCAGTTCAGATATTGTATACAGAAGCTATGTATTAGATGCTGTCAGTACAAGCATCCTACGAGGGTTTGTCTAACTGCTATAATGTGTTGTATATAATTGTACACTTTCTATAAAACAGTACTATTACGAAGAAATTGTTATGTAATGAGAGGAAGGTCATTTGGTAGAGTAATCTTTTTTATATGAATAATAATGAATTTGAAGTTCGGACAACATTATTAAACGGCAAAGTAGCTAATTCATTATGAAACTGGAATGTTCACATTACTTCCTGTTTACTCTATTGCATGTTTTCTTAGCTGAGCGAATAAGCAAATTAGATGAACACTTTCCTTTTTCGATCCATATAAGCCAAGTGTGCATTCAAAAACAAACGCGTAACTAGGTGAAAAATCAATAAAGAAGAATAAATAAATGAAGAAATACAAGTTAATCTCTGGCCCTTCGTTTCTGCTTTCATCTTATGTCTACAGTGACGTAAGGGAAAGGTTTATTTCGAATGTTTTCTTTTTTTTAGTGTAAAATAAATCATTCTAGTTAATTGGATCATGGCGTGATGTTTCGTTTTATCTTTTTTTTTTTTTTACTTTTAACGTTTCGCTACTCACGGGAATATAGGTTATGCTACGCTGGGTCTGGTCGTTATTTGGACGGGTAACCAATAAGAAAAATGCTAGACGTCCTTGCTTGACGTACGAGGGATAAGATACATATATATATATATATATATATATATATATATATATATATATATATATATATATATATATATATATATATATATATATATATATATTATATATAAATATATATATATATATATATATATATTATATACTATATATATATATATTGAATTGATCAACAAACAATCACGTGTGTAGCAGAAATAATTGTCAGACTCATATCAGGATCGAACCCAGGTCTTTCAGTTGAAAGGCAAGGGAGCTACCAACTGACCCTCGATGGGAATCAGAAATTATATATGTAAGTATACATACATACATATATTTATATATATATATATTATATAAATATATATATATTATATATATATATATATATATATATATATATATATATATATATATATATATATATACAGAGAGAGAGAGAGAGAGAGAGAGAGAGAGAGAGAGAGAGAGAGAGAGAGAGAGAAGGTAGGTCCAGACTCCATATCTCAGAACTCCAAGGGCGTCACATAAGCGCACGTCGGCAACGAACATCAAAGGCAGCAGACAGACACCTTAAGAGCTGCCAGGATTAAAAAAAAAAAAATGTTTGTAAATGGGGCTTTTTCACCGGCAAGAGTTCCTTGGGATAGGTTTTTCCTTCCCTATCCCTTTTCACGTATTTTCTTCCTTATTCATTTCTTCTTGTCTTTTATCTAGTTCCCTTTTAAAATCCATTTTTCTTCTTTTTATTACAGTTCCTCATTTTCCTCAGTCTTTCGTCCAGTCAGCCCTTAATTTTTACCGCCACTTTTCTTTCCGCCGAGCTGATGAGACATGCGTTATTCATTTCCCGCGTAAACGTATCAAAACTTCATGCAAATCCGGCAGCTGGCTGGATTCTGTGTTGGATGCTGCACGTGTCAACAGAGAGAGAGAGAGAGAGAGAGAGAGAGAGAGAGAGAGAGAGAGAGAGGGAGAGAATTAAAATGCTCTGAACGAATGAGTCTAGGATTGAACTGAACTGAATATGGAATTTAGGCCGAAGGCCTAGCACTGGGACCTATGAAGTCATTCAGCGCTGAAACGGAAATTGACAGTTAAAGGTCTGAAAGGTGTAACAGGAGGAAGACCTCGCAGTTGCACTATGAATCAATTGTTAGGAGAGGGTGGAGTGTAAGATGGAACACAGAGAATATGAAAGGGGGTACAGTGAAAGGAATGAAAGGGGTTGCAGCTAGGGGCCGAAGGCAAGCTGCAAAGAACCTTAAGCAATGCCTACAGTAAACCGCATGAGGTTCACTAACGGCTCTAACCCCCCTACGGGGGAATATGAGTCTAGGGCGTCCGCGAACTAAGCCATTTACTTTGTCAGCGGCATGATAAAGAATGTAAGCAATGTACGCAAACGCTTAAGAACAAACAAACAAACAAAAAAAAAAACTTAAAAAGTGGTTCTAATAAGATAATACGTCAAAGAATAGTAGTTTTTTTCCTGACCAATAGGCCTATGAAGGCTAAAGAAATTTTAAAGAAACAGCAGGCCTACATCGTTTCCCGTAGGGTGAGACGGTTTCAGGGCATTAAGTGGATGAGACGATAATTATCGGATCACGTCGACTATATATATATATATATATATATATATATATATATATATATATATATATATATATATACAGTATATATATATATATATATATATATATATATATACATATATGCCTTCAGTGGATATAAGCCCAACTCTCCAAGAGAAGCGGATCCATTACTAAGAAGTTACCGATTAAAATAAACAATCTGAACAGGAATAATGAAAGTTTGATGCATTTCAGCTTTAACGGTTTTATGCCTCGTAGATCTTTATTTATAAAGAAATTTGCAAATACAGTTATTAATCTTTCCCCAACAATGACTTCTTTCACCGTTCTTCCTTGTTTATTCCAGTCGCTAACACACTTTCAAAAACCGGATTCCATAGAGCTTGTTTATCTCCCAAATAGACTTACAAATCATACGAAATCATTCTTCTATTCATCGCATAGAAAACGGGAAACAGAAAACGGGGTTTCCATTGTGTTTCCTTAAAAGTCAATGCTTCTTCTTCATCATCATCATCGTTGTCATTATGATCACTTCGGCCGCTTTCATATCTAATAATGACGAGCAGAAAAAAGTATGTGATGTCGGTGGCGATTCAGCTGTCAGATGAGCACAAACGGGAACAGACGCATCTGGAAAGTTTGATGGTCCGAGGTGCATTTCCTGTAACGGTCCAACAATAATTGCTCTCAGTGCTCGTGGCTACTTCTTGTTCAGAAGAATGAATTCTTTACGATGATTGAATTGTTTCTTTATTTATCTGTTTCATGTCGGTTTCATTGATTGATTGACTGATCGATTGATTTTATGAAGCTCAGGCTCCCAAGACAAGCACTTGGGACACTTTTGGCCATTCAGGGGCAGTGAAAAGAGGGAGTTGGAGTGGTTGAGAAGATAAATAGCTCCAGATAATAAAGGAGATGACGTACAAGGAACTAAAGGTGGAACTGGGAGAAAACTCCAACGTTGCACTAAGAAATCAAATTTAAAGAGGCTGGACTGCAGAACTATAGAAAGAGGAAACGGAAGTAAAGTATAAGCCTAAAGAGTGGATGTAGCTAATGGCTGAAGGGACGTTGCAAACACTTTTTAGTAATGCCTACAGTGCACCAGTAAGGTGTAGTGTCAGCACCTCCCCCTTACGGGATCTATTTCATGTTGTAAAACCTGAACTTGCTGCTTATGCCATTGAAGTTTTATGATGACCATTGCCCGAAACAGCGTCATCTGCCAAACATTAAGGTCATTTTGCATTTGTTCTGTACGTTTTCTGTGATGTCATATACGTTTATTGCTCTTTTATAGACTTTTGACTTGCGTATCTTTGCTCTTCCTTCTCCAAGAGGCGAACAATCATTGCAAGCATACAGTCTTGAATAACTTGTGTCTCCAGCGCAGTCAGTCATTCCTGCTTTAAGGCAGAGAAATAGACCTAACCTAAAGCTGCAATGGAGTTCTGAAGTTCTGATAGTGAAGTTTGAAGAACTGTAGTTTCCTATAGAGGTAGAGGGAGGGAGGGTGATTACTATATATTTGTGAGTCCTTTTATTTTTTATTTTGCTCCGCAGAGGTCACTCTTGTCTTTTCTGTTTATGAATAAAGTGAATGCTGTGTGTTTTGTACATGTTCTTTCGTAAGATAGTTGTAACACTGAAGCCTCTGGATAACTGTTTATATCATATATAACATTGCAGGCATTTCTTTATCGCTTATATTAAAAGAATTTCTACGTCATCCATCCCTTTAACAGATAAAATAGCTCTTGTAAATTCTTATCCGAGCAAGGAGGAATACTGAAGTCATTTCAAAACACCAATTATTTCTGTTTAGCGTTTTTTGAGTTTCCAAAAGGTGTCTTTGCAACGAAATATTCAGACAAAAGATAAGACCAACTGCAGCACCTCGTAGAAGTTGGAACCGGAATATAAAATTTAGGCCATGCGCTGGAACCTATGAGGTCATTCAACTCTGGAAATAAGGCTGAAACATTCGTTAGCAGAGGGTGGAAAGTAAGACGGAAGAAAGAGCATATGAACGGAAGTATAGTATACGGAATGGAAAGGGTTGCAGCTAGGGGCCGAAGGAACGCTGCAAAGAACCTTGAGTAATGCTTACAGTGCACCGTGTGAGTTGCACTGACAGGGCTGTGACCTCCCATAGCGGGGCCTCGCAGGAGTTGTCTTATTTCGGAAATGACAGTTTTTGAAGACTTGCTTTGGGATGTAGCGTTATTCAGTTACCAAGTGCATAATTATTTCGACTGATGGATTTAGCTTTGATCACCAGCTCGGTATTAACCCGGTATGTATCCTACCTTTATCAAAGTCCAGGGTAAACTCACGCCGTGACGCCGTGTTTAGTACTACCCCCTCGGGGAACAAAGTGTATATACACCCATTTCTATATTGTGTGGTCGACAAATTATATTAATAAACGATATCTTTGATCCCCGAGGGGCTAGCACTAAACACGGAGTCCCATTGCGCTTCCGCCGTGTTTAGTACTAGCCAGGACCCACTTAGAGCTCTAAGCGGGTCCTGGTACTAGCACCTCGGAGGTGCATACATACCGGGTAATACCCACCGGCTCTTCATTTCTACTCGGAAGTGTCCCATGGCTTGTCTTCGTGACCTACATTTCATTATTCATTTCTGCTTTGGTACGTAAAGCTGATGTAACAACGCCATTAAACTGAGGCAATCAATCTTCTGGCTGTCCGAATTGGGTTATGAACTTCGACTCCTTAACCTTTTTTTTATTATTATTATTAAAGGTAAGTCTAATTCATCATGTAACTCGTTGGTAATCTCGAGCATTTCATGATTATTCGCCTGTAGTGGAGCTGAAACGACCCTAATTTTTTTTTTTTTTTTTAGAATCTTATTACAGATTAGTGTGGTGCATCACGTGATTCATTTAATATTTAGCGTTTTGTAATTCTTTTGTCTTCGATTTTTTAGGCTAAAATGCCTCAGGCTATAATCAATTTTATCATAATCTGACAAGGGTTTCTGAGCTATAAAAATAATTAGCAGGTACAAGTTTAATACCTGTCCAAGATATATTTTTAATGTATTGTTATATATCAATTTTTCTAAAATTTCGTTATCAGTTACCTAAAATCAAACTTTTTAAAATGCGAAGAAATAACAGGACATTACAACGAAATTCAAAGTTAGTGTATTTGAGTTATTACGACTATAACGCACTATTTTTAAAAGGCATGAGATTTACCGTAAAAACAAATCTGACGAATTTTAAAGAATATTTTTTACTGCTCACGGCTTTATAAACCGTTAACATCTGTCACCGGAACCGACGGATTTTGCAATCCGAAAAATTGGATAGAATGTTTGTCTTCGACGCACTGCAGGAAGAAGTCACAAATAATATTATTTTGAGAAGTCTCGCTGTGGAAGTGGAGCAACGACTGCAAGACTCTTGCATCTGGCATCCATCCACCCTCTCCCCTGTGGGAATCTTAGTGAATGCAGTTTTTAAACCAGGTACCTGTCGCTTTTAAGATTCTTCTAGCTGAAGAAAGTCGTGTGCATTGTTTTTCATTCCGGAGGAATTTTATATGACCGATGTTAATATTTCCTCACAAATTCTTCAGCTGATATTTTCGCCTCAGACCCTCAGATTGTGCTTCTTAAATCGTTTTCCCTTTAGTTGTCACTCTGAGCTTATTTGTTATTTGAATCTTCTTTGAACTATAACATATATATTTAAATCTTCTTTGAACTATAACCTACTTATTTATTTAAATCTGCTTTGAGCTACATCCTATTTATTTATTTAAATCGGCTTTGAAAGATAACCTATTTATTTATTTAAATCTGCTTTGAGCTACAACCTATTTATTTATTTAAATCTGCTTTGAAAGATAACCTACCTATTTATATAAATCTGCGTTGAGCTACAACCTATTTATTTATTCATGTCTGCTTTGAACTACAACCTATTTATTCATTTAAATCTGCTCTGAACTACGCCCTGTTCATTTATGTAAATCTGCTCTGAACTACAACCTATTTCTCTATTTAAATCTGGTTTGAAGTACGTCCTATTTATCTATGTAAATCTGCTTTGAACTATAAACTATGGTCATTGATTTACAGTAGATATCATTTGAATTTCTACCTATTTATTTAAATCTGCTGTGAAATATAATCTATCTATTTAAATCTTCTATGAACTACAACCTACAGTACTGTGACCTATAACCTATTTATCTGTTCAAGCCTTCTATGAACTACTACCTTTGTATTTACTTAAACCTTATTTAAACTACAACACACTTATTTAAATCTGCAGCGAACTACAACCTGTTCATTAATTTAAACCTTTTCACTACAACACATTTATTTAAGTCTGCAGTGACCTACAGCTTATCCATTAATTTAAACCTTCTTTTCACTACAACCCATTTATTTAATCTGCAGTGAACTACAATCCATTTGTTTATTTAAATCTGCAGTGAACTACAACCTATTATCTAATCAAATTTTCTATGAACTACAACCTTTCTAAATTTTTAAACCTTCTTTTCACTACAACCCATTTATTTACATCTGCAGTAAACTACAACCTATCCATTAATTTAAACCTTCTTTTCACTACAACCCATTTACTTAAATCTGCAGTGAACTACTGTACAACCTGTTCATTAATTTAAACCTTCTTTTCAATACAAACCATTTATTTAAATCTGTAGTGTACTACAACCTATTTATCTATTTAAATCCCTTTAAACTACAACCCGTTTATTTAAATCTACTTTGAACTACAACTTGTTCATTAATTTAAGCCTTCTTTTCACTACAAACCATTACTTAAATCTGCAGTGAACTACTTTACAACCTGTTCATTAGTTTAAACCTTCTTTTCACTACAGCCTATTTATCGAAATCCTCTTTGAACTACAATCGTCCACTCACAGCCGACCGTAGCCTACGGAACTACCCGCCCCCACCCGGCCTGACTGGGCCAAACTGGTCAAACAACAGCAACATTCGCTCCGTCACTATGAGCACTGAATCAACAACAGCCGCAGGCAGCCGCAGCAGGCAGCAGCAGCAGCAGTCAGCGAAAGTACTCTCCTCGGCAGAAAGTGAAAATTATTATTACCAGAACGGAGAGTCCATATGCTCCACTCGCGTCCCAGTCATCGGCGCGTGCGCACTATACTTCCCACCTCACTCGCCCGGGCGTCTTCTGTTGGCGCTGAACGTTTTGCCGTTTACGTTCAGAGTCAGAAGTGTTAATTTTTTTTAATCAGACTCTCTCTTTGCCGTACGTGGTCTCTTGTTAGTGGTTATGGGTTACCACTGTGATAAAGTTTTCATGGTTTTACAGACCAGTTATTAATAAACGTGTTCATAAACTTTGTACGAGTATATCTGTAGTTTTCTGAGCGAAATTTTCAGACGATTTCGCGTAATATCATCATTATTTTCATGATTACAGAATCATTATCGATCTAATACAGTTATTAGCTGACTTGTTGTTTTCGTATCAATCTCAGTTACAGAGAATAAATTAAAATCTTTACAAATTCACAATTTTCAGAGCATATTTGATTTAAAAAAAGACCGATAAATGAAGAACTAGACTTAGAAAATACCATCGGACTTTCCAAAAGACCAATAACTGAAAAACTAGACTTTAAAAATATCTACAAACTTTCTGTGATTAAACAGAAGTCATAAAGATTTCAGTTACGCAGGTGGAGAAAGGCAAAGAGGACTGGAGAGAGAGAGAGAGAGAGAGAGAGAGAGAGAGAGAGAGAGAGAGAGAGAGAAAGAGAGAGAGAGAGAGAGGGAGAGACTCTCTCACGTACTGGCCGTTACCGAAGTGAATCTCTGGCTCTCTTTAATGGTCCAACGGTGATTCGCGTGCGATTAATCGTGGCAGTGATTCGTCCAGGTGATTCAGGAGATTGGTTTATAACTTGAGCTGCGGTTTAACACGCGTAAATTCAGGTGAGTTGTACTACTGCTACTAAAACTACTACTGTTATTATTATTATTATTATTATTATTATTATTATTATTATTATTATTATTATTATTATTATTATTATTATTATTATTGTTGTTGTTGTTGTTGTTGTTGATATTGTTGTTGTTGATATTGTTGTTATTGTTGATGTTGTTGTTGTTGTCGTTGTTGTTTTTGTTATTGTTGTTGCTTTAAATCAAATTAGTCCTGGGTTACAAAGCTACACTGACCAATATTTTTCCTTGTAATAATAATAATAATAATAATAATAATAATAATAATAATAAATTTTAAACTCTTCAGTCTTTGTTAACTTAATTTTCTTTTTTACTGTTATTTGGTAACTTGTCTGAGGAGTCAATGATTATTTTTACTTGTCAAAATTCTATTAAAAAAATTACCTAAAACTGATTTATGGCCCAAAAGCATTTTAATTTCCGAGGTAACAGGACTTTTTGGAGAGTCTTTCTTCAATTGCAAACTGTGACAAATTAAACTGATATTCTTGTTC
>JANJGK010008986.1:20000-23980 GCA_039081455.1 Macrobrachium rosenbergii
TTCGCTATGACGTAGGGGCATTGTGGGCGAGGGGAGGGGGAGGGTTTTTTTTTTTGGTGAGGGGGGAGGGTTGGTGGAGAGATGGGGAGGTGGTTGGTGCTCATTGTGGTAATTCCTATTTTCGTCACTGAGGTTTTTCCGTGACTTTGAACAGGTATTTTCTCAGATAAATTGATCATGACGAATTTATTTTATACCAGCGATTCGTACTATACTTACACACACACACGCACACACATATACTGCATATGCATATATATATAAATATATATATATATATATATATATATATATATATACATATATATAAATATATATATATATATATATATACATATATATATATATACATATATATATATATATATATATATATATATATATATATATATATATATTTATATATATATATTATAGATTACCACTTTATTTCGTATTTTCTTACACATAATGGAATTTTTACAAAAGTTTACGCATCTGTAGTAAACAATGGCCCATACACAAATAAAAATAGAATGTAATCTGCTTTTGAAGATACTGGACAATTAAGAAAGTTGCTAAGATAATAGCAAACTATCTTGGCGAAAATAAGTACATCGTGAACTACTTTTCAGCGCTGGTGATTGCACTTAAATTTAAGTGATTTCTCAAGTTTCTCTGAATGACTTAAGATTTGCTTTCATCTCTCTCTCTCTCTCACTCTCATAAATACTCAAGATATCTCTCTCTCGCTCCGACTCTCTCAAATACGCACAGTAAATACTTTCATAGACTATATATATATATATATATATATATATATATATATATATATATATATATATATATATATATATATATATATATAGTTATCAATACGCAATATCAGATATAGACAACTAATCAATAGATGGAACAAGTATTAACTATGAATCGCCACTTAATATAATGGGAATTACTTATCAGTTATCAAATTAAGTTATTCACACTATGAAATCATTAATTGTATCGCCCACATGTCTGTAATACCATAATAATCGTATTAATATTTATTAGTTAACTTATATCTAATCACACAATTTTTCATTTTTCTGAAAAGAAAACTATTGTGCCGGCTTTGTCTGTCCGTCCGCATTTTCTGTCCCCATCAGATCTTAAAGATTACTGAGGCTAGAGGGCTGCAAATTGGTATGTTGATCATCCACCCTCCAATCATCAAACATACCAAATTGCAGCCCTCTAACCTCAGTAGTTTTTTGTTTTATTTAAGGTAAAGTTAGCCATGATCGTGCTTCTGGCAACGCAACACAAGCCACCACGGCCGGCTAAGAGTGTCATGGGCCGCGGCTCATACAGTATTATACCGAGACCACCTTAAGATAGATCTATTTTCGGTGGCCTTGATTATAAGCTGTACAGAAAACTCGAATGCGCCGTAAAAAATTCGGCGCATTTATTACTGGATTTATGATATAACTGAAACAACAGTGACACATTCTCATGTATTAAAGTTAAGAATACAACAGTAACGGATGGAAAATGTTTTTGCCATTCAGAAATTCCTATGAGTAGTTTGTAATATACTGGACAATTCCCATACTAAAAATAAACCTGCCTTCGCTTGGCGTAAGGTTGTGGGAAGAAGTTATTAAAAGGTTGTAATATTGGAGTGACATTATAGTTTTCTCTCTCTCTCTCTAATTCCTTTCCTTTATGTCTTTCTCCTCATGCGTATAAGAAGGGGAAAGCCAGAACGGCTGTGAAATCTTTTTGTGTCTTTCTCTATGCACTTACAAGGTGCTCTCGGCGTGATAGTTTTTCTCTTTCTCTCTCTCTCTTTATCCGTTTCTCTTCACACTCACAAAATGAACTCATTCATACTAGTATAAGACGTATAAGACCACACTCCATCTCACATTTATTAATTTCAAGTGCAATGTGAGTACCACTGTATGTGTATGGAGAGAGAGAGAGAGAGAGAGAGAGAGAGAGGAGAGAGAGAGAGAGAGAGAGAGAGAGAGAGAGAGAGAGAGAGAGTTTCCATGTAATCAACAACTGATATCAGCCAACCTTCTTATTAGCGTGTTTTGTTGCTTCGTGTTCCAAGAATTTATCGGATACTTATTGATGGACGAACTAAGTTTGATCTGATTATTTTCCAAAAAGCAACGCGGGAAGAGAGAGAGAGAGAGAGAGAGAGAGAGAGGAGAGAGAGAGAGAGAGAGAGAGAGAGAGAGAGAGAGAGATCCCATCTGATCAAATAACATTTGATATCAGCAAACCTTCTTACTGTGTTTATGCTGCTTCTTCTTCCATGAATCTATCGGGAAATTATTGATGAACGAACTAAGTTTTCTCTGATTCTTTTCAGTGAGCAACACGGGAAAATAAAGAGAGAGAGAGAGAGAGAGAGAGAGAGAGAGAGAGAGAGAGAGAGAGAGAAGGGTGGTCCGAGAAAGAACTTGATGGTCTTGAAAAGGTGTTCCTCGTGCTGCTATAAGAACAAGACAACTATTCCGCAGCGAAGCCCCTATCTCTTTCTCTCTATATGTATATATATATATATATATATATATATATATATATATATATATATATATATATATATATATATATATATATATATATATATATATATATATATGTATATACTTTAACAATTCAATCAAGGATAAGCTCCCAGTGCAGAAATAATAATAATAATAATAATAATAATAATAATAATAATAATAATAATAATAACAACGTATTGTTATACTGTCGTGTTCCACAGCGCTTTCCCGCAAATCCTTAATACAATGAAATTACAAAATATCATTCAAAATGATTAAACCTCCACATGGAAAAGAATAAACCCCAAATGTAAAATGCGAGATAACTTTAAGAAGAAATAACAAATAAAGATGAATCGACAAATCCTAAAAGAAAGCGGAAAAAACTGCCCAATCATGACGGAGGGGCAGCAGAGTGAAAATGTATTCAACATCTCGAGAACCTCGAGATTTCACGAGATTTGCCGAAGGGAAATTCGTCAGCTCGTTTCAGCGTCGACGAGCAACTTTCACGAGACCAATCCAGAAGTCATGTTAATTTTTCTTTCTCTACTCGATAAAGATGGCAGTTCTCACGTCATGTTCTCTTCTGGTGGCTCATTAAAGATGGTAAATTTATTGAACTTTATCGGGAAAGGGGTTTCGACGGTTGGCGCATGCGCAGGTGCGAGAGTTTCGAATTTCTTGGCGCTGTTGTCGAATTTGTTTTGCAACGGAGAAACTGCGTGTTTTAGTTTTTATTACACTGAATTCTTATGTCATGTTTTCTTTATTTTTTCTGATGATTCATTCAAGATGGTAAATTTATTGATCTTTATCGAGAGAGATTTAGACGCTAACAATGACGCATGCGCAGGAACGAGAGTTTCGAATTTCTAGGCGCGGTTGTCGAGTTTGTTTTGCCTTGGAGAAGTTGTGTTTAGCTTTTATTTAACTGAATTCTCACAACATCTTTCCTTTTTTTTTTAATGCTGGTGGTTAATTTCAAATGGTAAATTTATTGAACTTTATCAGGAAAGCGGTTTGGACGACTGACGCATGCGCAGGAGCAAGAGTTTCGAATTTTTTGGGAGCAGGAGCGGTTGTCGAGTTTGTTTTACCTGGAGAAATTCTGGAATGGACTATAAAATTTAGGCCAAGCACTCGGACCTGTAAGATTATTTAGCGCTGAAAGGAAAATGGAGAGTAAAATGGGTTTAAAGGTGTGACTTGAGGAAAACCTTGCAGTTGCACTGTGAAACAACTGTTAGGAGAGGGTGGAAAGTAAACTGGAAGATAGAGAATATGAACGGAGGCACAATAAAAGGCATGAAATAAGTTGCAGCTAGGGGCCGAAGGAACGCTGCAAAGGACCTTGAGTAATGCCTGCAGTGCACTGCGTGAGGTGGACTGACATCATTAACCCCCCACGGGCTGGAGAAATTCTGGGATTTTTTCCCCGAGGAATCC
>JANJGK010008987.1:0-22500 GCA_039081455.1 Macrobrachium rosenbergii
TCATTGCAACAAAGAAATAAAACAGAAGTGAAAATAAGAAATGAACGTCCAATGCATCGTGAATCAAGAATCGATTTAGCAACATAATTTACAATGAAAAGAACATTCAGAGGTGCAAGAACACATCAGAGAAACAAAAAAAAAAAAAAAACCCGAGAAGCAAACAAAAGCAACTCTCAAAGAGAGTGGCCACAAGACGAACGCTGTGGCCACCTGAGAAGAGGACGATCTCATAATGGTAATCGTTTCCTCTGGGCACCCATTTCCCAGCCGTTAATAGGCTCTCTCGTTTAGAAGTACCTAGAGATTGCCTGGCTGCTCCCACCATCTATAAGAGTCGCCATCTGGAGAACATCAGTGCAGTCACTTTGAATCTTTGCCTTGGAATCGTAACTCTTCCCTGAGTTTGTTATTTTTTCTTAAAACCATAATAAGAATGACAAGTTGAAATCAAGAATAAAAGAAATTGCTTTAAATCAGTTACACGCCACTTGTTTAATTGAAGAATGATAATAAAAGTAGTTTTCTAGTTTTAACCAGCATCATCTCTTAGGGCATGGGCTTATCTACCGCAATCTGTATTTTGTATACAAAAATGGGAAAATTATGCTCGGTCACATTTACTAGCATAGCGCAGGTGGTATGAAATATTTGGGTTTTATGATCAATATGCAAATGGATTGTTGAGTGAAACTCTCTCTCTCTCTCTCTCTCTCTCTCTCTCTCTCTCTCTCTCTCTCTCTCTCTCTCTCTCTCTCTCTCTGCATAAACAATTCTGTGTATATTTGACGGTAAATGTTTGTTTGTGCGCAGAGCAATTCATTTTTCCAAGGCAGTGAAATGGGAATCAAGGTAGAAATGGAGAGTAGGATTTATACAGTTCTTCCATATTTTGACGGCATTACTTAGATTTCTGTCAACAGCAAATATTCTTCATTTAATCGTAACTCTCATACGAATAGACTGTTTTCGTAATGCAAGATTGCCTTAATGCTACAAGTGTTGGCTACGCTAAATCAACAGACTTAATACCCCGGAATTCTTGCCGCACCATGCATGTCATGATTTTTTTTTCTTTCCATATCTTCATGGTGAAAGCACAAGACGTGGAACACCTTTCCACACCTGCTTATCGCTTTCAAAATCTCTCCTACTCAAACGAGTGAGGTGCGTTGCTCTAAAACCGATTGAAACATACAGCATATCGGTGTGCCAGGCAGCCTTCCAGGTAATGGAAATTGTGTGGTCGTTGCAGCGGAAAACGCAGAGTGAGGTAAAGCTCCGAAGGCTAGAAGTCTCGACTTTGGTCTGAACCAGCTAATACCGTCTGCCTGGGCTCGAAGGCGACTGATGGCCATGGAAAGCGATTTTATACTTTATTTTAAAGTCTGCCACAAGTATAAGAAATTTAGTGTCCATATAACTCATAGCATGTTGCAAAACGCCTATTTGCGTTTACTTCTGAAGATATGAAGTCCCGTATGAAGACTTCAAGTCCTTTAAAGCTAATCAAATCCCTCAATGCATTCTACACAGGGTTTTATTTTGAAAGGCATTCCGTCATTCAGGCAGACACCGAAATCGTTCTTTCTCCCTTCTTGAACAACAAAATATTTAAACATTACAATATTGTAACTCTCGAGTGTGCATCCATAACTATCATAGGCACTAGAGAACGATTCCATCTCACATATTGCGTTCAACAAAAGGAGCACAAACTCAAAAAACTCTACTCTAAATTCGGCGAATGAAGACATTATACTCCTGATTACCGCCGACCTCATTATCTGATAGTCCCTGCTTTCCAAATCAAGGTGGTAGGAACCAGCGACCGAATTTAAAGAGACAGTTTTTGTATTTTCATTTCGTTATCAGTTTTAGTTTTCTGTAAAAGAAAACTATTGTGCCGGCTTTGTCTGTCTGTTCGCAATTTTTCTGTCTGCCCTCAGATCTTAAAAACTACTGAGACTAGAGGGCTGCAAATTGGTATGTTGATCATCCACCCTCCAGTTATCAAACATACCAAATTGCAGCCCTCTAGCCTCAGTAGTTTTTTTTTTTATTTAAGGGTAAAGTTAGCCATAATCGTGCTCCTGGCAACGATATAGAACAGGCCACCACGGCTGGCTGAGAGTTTCTTGGGCTGCGGCTCATACAGCATTATACCGAAACCACCGAAAGATAGATCTATTTTCGGTGGCCTTGATTATACGCTGTACAGAAAACTTGAACGCGCCAAGAAACTTCGGCGCATTTTTTACTTGCTTATCATCACCAATAATCGTAATCATAAATTCTGGAACATAAGGCCGTAATTCTCGTTTCGCTGAGAAAATCGAGCTCACGAAACCATAAGTAATAACGTTTTATTCAAACACAATCCAACACCTACCCAGATATTCGGATACCTTTTCGAGATTATTATTATTATTATTATTATTATTATTATTATTATTATTATTATTAACACTAAATAAGCATGCATCGTACAAAACCAGTTGGCAGTAAATACGCAGTTCACTGATAGGGTAAGCATAGATTAATATGAGTTCTATCTAAAGTCATATGTTGAGATTAGCAAAGATAAGCTACGTTGAGTCTGGTCAGTAGCTGGATGGGAGACGAGGCGCCGTCAGCGCAGACGTCCTAGTCACTGTAAACATCTGTGAGGCTAGCTACCTCATCCAAAGAATATTGTCAAAATATGAAATTATATATATATATATATATATATATATATATGTATATATATATATATATATATATATATATATATATATATATATATATATATATATATATATATATATATATATGCACACGCTCACCCATGTGAGCGTGTTTGCACACACATGCCGTGTGGACTCTTGCTTACATATCCGCGCGAATCGATTGATGTCTGTGTACATTTTCCGGGTAAGATACCATCACTCACACGCTACAGTGCTCTTGGCCAGATTGCCCCCCTGAACCGTCTATCCTTTCCCGTCATTATCTCTACTCTATTCCTTCCCTCACTCTTCCAAGTCTTTGTGCCTTTTCCATCCCACTTCTGTTTATATGTATATGTATATTTTTATACATTTGTGTATATATAAATATATATATATATATATATATATATATATATATATATATATGTATGCATGTATACACACACATATATATGTATGTATGTATACGTCACTCAACTTATTTATCTTACCGTCAGTATCTATAATGTTTATTCCTTCCTTTTTGTGGTCTTTTTTACCCTTTTCTGTCATCATTATATCATTCTTCGTCTTTATTTACTATAACTTCTCAGAGTTTCCATAGTTCAGATATAAATTTTCTTCGGTTTCCGTTCAACTCCTGATATATTTTTTATACGTGTATTTTTTTTTAATTCTTGACTACTTTATCTAAACATTTTCCACTTCCTTGGTCTGAATTGTTTTCATCTATATATCTTCCATCCGTTTTTACGCTCCACGTGGCAAAATATATTTTTGCCATTTTGCCAACTTTTCTTCCAAGTCAAGACACGACGCGACGTTGTGCTCTCACGTCTTCACGAAAGTGAGGGATTGCCAAGTGCCCGCTGATGGAAGGGGAAAATTGATAAAATACTTGCTCTACATCACTTTATTTTTTCTTTTTATCCCTTCTTTATTCACTGACTTTTGTAGTGTTTCTTCGAAATTCCTGTGTAAAAGACGGATTGTCTGAGAGAGAGAATGAATATGACGCACGTGATACCAGATATGAAGACTAATAGTGACATCCATCGACCATAAATCAGGCTTCCGCTGCCTGGTGGATCAATGATTATTATTCTGTATATGTCGTTGTTAGTCGCTGTGTATTTGCGTACATACAAACGTTCATACATGCACAGAAATAAGGAAGCGTGCTTTAATATACAAATATACGAGCGTGTACATACACTTATAAACGCATATATATGCGTGTATATATATATATAGAATATATAAATACTATACATATATATATATATATATATATATATAAATATAATATATATATATATATATATATATATATATATATATATATATATATATATATATATATATATATTTGCTTAAGCAGTTTTTAATAACATATTCAACATGTCTCTCTCATATGTAAAGTAAATTAAGAAGAACAATAATTAATGAATAGAAAATTTAGGAGCAAATATTAAAAAATATTCAGAAAAGATTCTACGTCGTTAGCGTTAGTAGTAAAATAACTTCCTTTTCGGGCATGTGATAATTATATAAACATTTATATTGTAAATTTTCTGCATTATTTTTCGTAATCGTGATTTGATGGAGCCTTATTTCATAGGGTTCTTTCAAAACCTTAAATTCATATTTCATACAAGTTCTAATTTTCTTTATCATAAGTCCTTAGATATTTGTTTCAAGTATGAGATTCTTGTAAATGTACTGAAAGTCAATAATTTACTTGATACATAAATCTTATATTTTCCCCAGAGACGTCTCACAAAACGGAATCATCTTGCAAGGGAGGATTTTCTCCCGATAGCGATATTAATGTATTTAATAATAGATATATCTTTTATTTTCCCCAGAGACATCTCACAAAACGGAATCTTCTTGCAAGAGGAAATTTTTCCCCGATAACGATGAAATATTTTCGTTTCTTCCTCCGTGTTTTTGTTTTTTGTAAAGAGAAGATTTTTCCCTTGATAAAGATATAAGATCTGTGTTTCCTCTGTTTGTTTTTCCTCTCATTTTTTTAGGGGAGGGCCTCCTTCTATATGTTATCCCGCTCAAAGGAGGGGTAATGTAATAAGGGAGAGTTTGGACAAAGCATCAAAGAAGGTGGATGATATTGCTTCTTCTTTATCTTGATACGCGAGTAGATCTCTTCTTTCTTTGTTTTATTCAACTATTGCTTTCCACCAGCATTCCTAGGGAGTTTGCATTTATTATTTGGCTCGATTTAAAACTACTTCATGTACTTTAGATTACTTTTTCTAACATTACTTTTCTTTCTAATTGCAATTTTTTTTTCTGGAGGCCGGCTTATGCTTTATACAAAACGTTCATTAAATGAACTTCTAAACTACGCGGCCAATATGTCTTCAGTTTTTGACAATGACACATTATCCTTTACAAGTTACTGATGCCACGTAATCCATCTTCGGCTAAATTAGATGTAAAGTTTGGGAAACTCTCTCTCTCTCTCTCTCTCTCTCTCTCTCTCTCTCTCTCTCTCTCTCTCTCAGGAAGTTTGATGTTAAGGCCACTCCAGTGTCCCTGTTCAGCCCATGTCCGACGGAAAACAAGAGAAAATCCAGAGAAATAATGAAGCGAAGAGTTTAAGCCTGAAGAAAACGGGAGATTTGCCTGTTTATAATTGGAGGATTATAGATTTCAAAGAAACAGGAGTGGTGAAAGGGTTCTTCAGCCTGGCAATGCCGAAATAGTCAGCAGATCGAGAAAGTAGTATATATGGCGTCCGAATGTGAACTTTCTCTCATAAACTTAGTTTTCATGCAACGTGAATCTAAATTTTAGCCAGAACTTCCTGTTACGACCCTTCCTCCTCTGCTAGTCAGCTATCAGCAGCCCCGAAAATATAAGTGGCTTCTCGTGACATTTTTTTTGTTTTGTTAGGGACTTGTTTGGTCAGTAATTGGATAGGTGACCAACCAGTGAATGCCACAGGGTATTTTGTTCGTTACAATAGAGTTGGCTTATGACTGAAAATCAAGTAATATTCTGTCAGGTCAGTACACGGATAGGTGACCATTAATGAAAGCCTGGCGATGTTCTCAAAAATATGTGTGGGTAGGGGAAGCCTACTGGAACTTAACAGGTCGTCTTCGGGAGCCTTTATAAGAGGCAACGAATCATGATGTCTCAGGAAGTCATCGGTGAGTGAGTGATAGACATGGAAGCGTATTTTAATGACTAGGTTTCGAATCTGCCACAAATCTTAATGAGGATCGTCGTTTAACAGCAACATAGGGAATTCATTTAAAATGAATACTCATTAATTTGTCCAGCGTTATTCGTAGTCATTACAGTTCTTCACTATTATATATCGTAGTCTAGGGTACCGATATTTTTTTCGTAAGCATGATTTACATTCGAAAGGCAGAACTTACTGAATGATGATAATGACAAGAAACTGACACTTTATGTTACACTGATCCATGTACAATAATTCTAACAAGAACTCTGCTCATTAAACTATATTTCATCTATAGTGGCACAATAGTTGCAGCGTATTATTCCGGTACGATATTTACCAAAACGGTTATCTTTAAAACAAACCAGTTCAGAGATGTGACAGTCTTATTTAAACCAGCAGTTTACCCGATGTGTGATCGTTCCGACATCTTTATCACTCACTGCTCAATGCACATACATATTTTCATTAACAACTAGAGAGAGAGAGAGAGAGAAATCATTTATGTAAAAACTAGAGTTAAAATGGAGTCAGTAATCAATACCAGTGATTTGTTATCCTGAATTTACTGTACGATTTCCATATGGGGCGTCTAACATGGCCGAATTTACATAGAGGGGTTGTCTTATTTATCGGAATAACCCCAATCTGCGAAAGTGGTCCGAACTGGGATATGGGAGGTCAACTCCATTGCGTCAATGTGGATGCCATATCTTTGGGGGGTCTCTCTCTCTCTCTCTCTCTCTCTCTCTCTCTTCTCTCTCTCTACTCTCTCTCTCTCTCTCTCTCTCATCCCTAACAATTTGCAAATAACTGCAGATAGTGACTTATGATGCATACGAAATTAAGATTTCCCTTTTACTTGCTGGGATTATGTTTTCGCAAAGTTGCGTCCTCAGAATTCTTCGACACTCCAGTCATCACGATTTCAATTCCAGGATTAGTTACATTAACAAGCTTTTATAAAAAAAAAAAAAAAAATAAACGTATTTTCTTTCTTTGTTTGACCTAATGATATGAAGGGGATAATATATGTTCGTAAAAAACATCATAGGTAAAGAGAGATACGGTTCCCCTTACGGAACAGAGACAAGATGAGAAAAGAACAAGCAAATGCAATTATTATAGAGCCCATTTCCATCACCCAAAAGGCAGGAATAACGACCATATCAACGTTTACGACAACATTAGGGAAAGACCCCCCCGCCCCGCCAAATGCGTGCATCCATATTCCAAATATTCATCAAAGCTTTTATTCTATCTCGTCTTTAACCCCGGCCGGTGAATACAAGAGCAGGCTGTATAACAAACAGAGTTAAATCCCCCTCCCCAGTTCATAATGCTGACCACCCTGCCTTCCCTTCTAGCGGGAACATCGCGGCTTCATATTCTGGAAATGCTGACACTCACTCACAGGCTGCTGCAGTTCGGCCCTGTCATCGAGTAGATCGGCGAAATATTAGGTGGTTATGATTGACTGGCTGACTGACAAGTACTTTTGAGTATATCAGTCAGAGAATATGTGCCACTTAAAGACTAATTAACATTTTACAGCACATAAATCAGACTGGAATAAATGTCGAAGGTAAATAGAGCATTAACTCAAAACGCCTAAGTGCGCTTTGAAAGAAACAGTTGAAAGCTTAATTCCAATGTTGGGGGTTTGTGGGGGCTATTGGTCATCTTTAGGTCTTACATTTAGTTACACTAAACTAGGTGATTATTATATAACCAGTTTTCTGAATCGTGTGGCTGTGTCATCGTCATTATACCATGGCCTTCCGCAGGGTTGGTTCTGAGTTCCTTTGCTTTTCTTCCTTTCTCACAAATGGGCGATCTCTTCGAGGAAAACGTGCGAGGGTAGTTCTGGTCCCTCGGCTCTTTCCATAAGAGTGTGTGCTCATATGGGATAACAATAATGTAATCAGTTTATTTTAATTATGAAGCCAATGACGAGGAGATCTAATCTACATCCTCAGTGTGTTGTGGATGAGGGCATCTCCACTTGAACGCGACATGCTTGGCTTCGAACCCCACCGGGAAGCAAATTCCCGAGATGTATACTACTGTAGTATTGCACCAGCCCGGGTTTTTTTTGCCATGCCCTTAGGTTAGGTTAGGTTAGGTTGGGTTAGGTTAGGTTTGCTTAATGCACTTACATAACTTTGGGGGTGGGAAACATAATGGGATTATTTTCAAGAAAATTCTCTGGTTAGTGTTTAAGATATGGCGTTCCGCTTTTTTCAGGGAAAGGTCCTGGTACTCGGTTCAATCTCGGGGAAAATGCCACCGGGAAAGGTCAGTCTTCATTTACTTCCTGTTCGGATACAGTGGTTATGCAAGTAAGCGTTTCCAAAAAATGTTAGGAAATCCAGAAGTTTCTTACTGTTAAGTAAACAAAACAAAAAAAATACATATTTAACGTGAATGAATATGACAAATAGATTCAAACATAAACAATAGAATATCAAATACTAGATGAAAATGGAGGAAATATTTGATAAAGCGAATGCATCCTTAGTAAACTATGCATGGGACCTTGAGTCTTATTTTTGTTGGTTTAAGGGCAGGTAATGAATGACCTGCACACATACCGAATAGGATACGCATAATTTACATGCATATTGCTTCAGATGTTTCCCGAATGGAGATATCTTCTTCATCTTTGAATTTATTTCCCATTGTGTTCCTCATATTGTCATTTATCCACCACAACTATTTTCATTTAATTTTATATTGCCCTTTTATAATGGTTTCTGTGCGTGTTTCGGTTATAAGATATTATGACAAAGTCAATTATGCTTTATCATACTAGGCTTATAATATCATTGTTTTCTTCAGGAGAATTGTACTGTATGAAATATTTTCTTGTTTCAGTAACTCCTTTAGTATGTAACAATGGTTTCCCTTTTTCATGTCTCGAACTTATTCTTGCTAATAGTTGGTCCATTTTTATCAGATCGTAAGTCAACTATTTTTCTAAAGCAAAATCTAATTAACTATATTAACAAACGAATGGACTGATGATTCTCTTTATCTTACGCTCACGAAATGATACACTGAATTTTTAAGAGCTAAAGTATAAAATGTAAATTCATACGCGAACAGTCATCAGATATTCATTATAAAACTTCCCTTCCTAATAACTATTTTGTTTTATTCATGATAATCATTAGGTACATAATTCAATCTGTTTTTCAAAATTTTTTTGGTAAAATGCATCCATAGCTTTTAGGTCGGTTCTCTCTAAGGAAAAGTATCTCATTGGTAATAAAAATATCTGTTTTTATTTCTGTCTGAAAAATTGATATTTGTCAATAAACGGCCGAACGAAATTAATTCGTAAATTCCGCATTAATTTCCAGAAAAAAGTATTATTCATAATCTCATTACATATTTTTCAATATTCATCTCTAAATGACCGCACGAATTGAACTCATGAATTATGCATTTATATTATGAGTTTTGCATAACTAATATCAAATCCCTTTTTCAATTAATAATAATCCGAACAAAATCTATGCAAATTTCTTTACTACGGACTTATCTAAAAGAATGCAGCTCTTGGGAGGTTGTATTCATATATATATATATATATATATATATATATATATATATATATATATATATATATATATATATATATATATATATATATATATATATACATACACACACATACATACATACACATTTGTGTGCCCACATATATTTCACCCATTCACTTTAATAAGGCTGAGGTAGAATGAGTTAAGTTTTACTGTTATTATTCCCCGCATGAGATCAATATCCCTTATTAACACCTTAGCGAACAGACTAAATTTCGCACGCTTATTCTATTGCTGACTTCATTTCAGCCATAAACTAACGTCATCTGATCAGTGGTCACCGACGACTTGTGGCCTGACTGGTCCGCGACTGAGTTATTCGATAGTTGTCTAAATCACATCTATAGGGTTTGTGTTATGCCCAAGTGAGTATACCTGAGTGCGTGCGTGTGTGTGTGTGTGTGTGTGTGTGCGTGTTACGTGTGAGTGTGTGCACGTGTGTATTTTAAAGCATAATTTTCGATGAATCAGTAATTAAAAATTTTTAGAGCTGCTTCAGGGCTATTTAATTTTTGGGCACAATTTCCCACTAAATTGTAGATATTTCTTCCAGCAGATTTCACTGACGATCTCATTGTCTTGAAGTACAAGGAGGTAAATAATCGGTTTAAGTCGTTTTAAAATCAAACAGGTATTTCACCGATACGTCTTTGTCTTACCACAGTTGAAATTTACTGGGGAAAACAGGTGACTGGTGTACAAAGGATTACATGGATCTACCGCCCTGAAGCATGAAACATTCCAGTCTTCGCTGAAACCACAGACAAGAAAAGTGTGATACATGTATAGAGACGTGTTTGTGTGTGAGTATTTGCTTGTGCAGAACATAAAATATCACCATGGGCGCGTCTCTCCTTGCTTCGATGCCGCGCCATATTCGTAAAATCTCTCCTGGACGATTGCAAGGACTCTTGACGTAGGAACTTATCCAATCTCGACAGCCGTCCAAGTTTCCATAAGCACTTCCTAGGGGCACTACAGTCTGCCGAAGGGGATCGTTGCAAAGGCGCCGATTCCGAGGGGCTGCACTTCAAAGGGGAGTTGTGTACCATAACTTGGGTTATTAAGGAAATATATGCAAAGTTTGAAGGGGCTCAGAAATGGAGAATCTGAGGGGAAAATTGAAGGTGTAAGGGGAGAATTGAAAGTAACTTGGTCTACATATATTTACGAGCAATTTCGTTCAATTACGCGACAACGTTCCCTTTCGTTTCTGATTCCTGATAAAATGTATGTTTAAATCGTGGACTCGTTTAAAATCTTATCTGGAAATAGAGATAAAAGAGAATGAAAGAAAGAGTACTGTTTAAAGTGACTGCATATTTCTTAAAAATGCAACGTCTCTTTTCTCAATTTTTCACTTAAAATCATTTAAGACCAAAACAGAATTAATTCAAAACATGCCCTGCCTCTTGCTCATAATTGTTTTAGTTTAAATTTTATTATGTGCACTCGATCCTACCTGACTTCACTATCTTGTTCATGTATTTTCAAGATAGTCTTTTGGAAATGCAATTCTTAACTAATCTAAAAGATGTACAGTGCCAAGCAACAGATGAAGTTTATTTACTTTAACACAAACCAACACGAAGTGAGAGTAGGCAAATGATTGTACTAAACCAATAAAGGCTTACATTATCTACTGCTTCCAGGTAACACTATGGACCTTTGTATTTTGACCTGAAACATCTTTGAGGGTCAGGGTTCAAGGGTAATGTGGAGACAAAAGAAATAAACCTCCACGCAGCTCCACTTTCATTACGCGTCGTCGTGGACCACTGTTGTTAGATAACATGTGAGGTCATTCAGTATATCAGTCATATGAAAGCTGCAGTTTTTTTTTTTTTTTTTTTTTACCTGACTGTTAAGCAAAAACGGACGATTTTCAGAATTTTATTTACGTTTTCGAACTACTGTAATGAAAAATTCCCCCGCCCCCCCAAAAAAAAAAAAAATTGAAAGGAGATTTGGCCATTTTTATACCTCCTGTTTCCCTTGCTATGGAAAATCAATAATCATTTAAAGGCAGACTGTTGCATTTTTCAGTCATATTCTTTTTACAACTACTATTTAAAATGTCAAATGTTGAATACTGCAAGTTCAGCTGCAGAGAGCAACAGTTCAAAATCTTTTTCAACTTTTTTAAACATTCAAAACGATAACGGGGCAAAAGGAGATTGGTCAGGGGGCTTGGTGGGGTACATTATGAATACCAGTGTGATGCTCGATAGGTGAACTCTGAAGGTTCTGATACTTATCAGAATCTTCAGACTTCCCCCAGTTGCGAAAGGAAATGATAAGTGACATTTGCAAGTTCCCACTTTTAGTTTTCTAAAAAGAAAACTATTGCGCCGACTTTGGCCGTCAGCACTTTTTTCTGTCAGCCCTCAGATCTTAAAAACTACTGAGGCTAGAGGGCTGCACATTGGTATGTTGATCTTCCACCCTCCAATCATCAAACATACCAAATTGCAGCCCTCTAGCCTCAGTAGTTTTTATTTTATTTAAGGTTAAAGTGAGCCATAATGGTGCTTCTGGCAACGATATAGGCCAGGCCACCACCAGGCCGTGGTTAAAGTTTTGTGGGCCACGGCTCATACAGAATGATACCGAGACCACCAAAAGATAGATCTATTTTCGGTGGCCTTGATTGTACGCAGTAGCGGCTGTACAGAAAACTCGATTGCGCTGAAGAAACTTCTACGCATTTTTTATTTGTTTTATTAAGCTTAAATTACAGAAAGTTGTAAACAATGAATTATAGTAGCAAACTATTTATCCCCCATCTTCAAATATTTGTCAAGTTGTAGAACAGCTGTCCATTATAACTGGGAATTTTATGTAACAATTATACAGAATGACTTAAAAAATGCGTGTAAGTGAGGATATCTGTTAAAACGACAGAAATCAGCACAATATCTAGAATATTTCTTTTCAAATACCCGACCATGGAACTGTTCGATGTTGGAGTAAATGTTTTAGCCTTATGAGGCACGGAGATCCTTTGATGGCTGAAGCTCAGAATGATCTGAATTTGTAAGCTTTTATTTAATTTGTCTTGAAAGCCCACAGATGGACAAAACGATGCAGGGCTGCCGTTTGCCACTAACAAGTTATGATTGACCTTTATTCAGCGAGGATGTATTGTAAGCAGGACCCAGTTGGGAAGAAATGAAATATTATGCCAGAAAACAGAATGGTTATTAAAATTCAGTGAGTTTAAAAAAAAACAGGATTAACCTAAGACTGGGAGAAAACATCTTTATTTATTTGTTTTTTCGGTTCGTTGTTTGAGCTCCTAGAAGTCCCATGCCAACGTGTTCCCCTTTTTCGTCTACTGAATTTAAATTATGCTAATTTCATGTGATAAACTGTATAGTACACCCATAAAACCATATCCAAACACGGGGTCTGTCTAAATCCACAGCGCCAAAGAGAAGATGAATGTTGAAAAAAATTCCCAAACAATCTACAATTCACACCGAGTGGAACTTTTAAATAAAAACACTAAGAAAGATTTAAAAAAAAAAGACTAAGAATGATTGTAATCGGCAAACCTTTAAAAAGCTTCATTCTAAAAAACGCTTCATAAATACAAGAGAAGGATGACAAAAAGTTAGCCGAGTTGCGACCTTGAAATGATGAAGCAACCAACTTAAGTTTTCCCGCTATTTTTTGTAATACCTACTAAGGCTTCATTTGACTTTCAAATTTCTTAATCGGTCCTCGCGTTATTGGGGTTTTACAGAGAGGGAGAGAGAGAGAGAGAACGCAGAACTGTCACATCCTTCTGAAATATTAAAGCAAAACACTTTCCTAAACGATGATTACTTCTCTCATCACCTCATGACATTGTTTTAGTTCATGAAAAACGGAAGTCTACAAAAAAAGAAGTTAATCTTGCTAAAACGTTCTGAGGTTGAAGATCACGATGAGAAGAAGCTCATTTGATTAACAGGCAACGTCGCTCAAGGGGGTCATCACGCGCTCAAGAGTTTATGATTCCAAGAGACGCTTTTACTTCGCCCATTACACCTGCCGGAAGCCATGGAAAAAGATCGTCGAGGAATGACTTGCAAACATCATCTGAAGTGATGTAACTACATCAGTAAACACGAGAAGAGAAATCGGCTTTTTTATTACATGAATAAGTGTTCACTTTTTCTATGACTTCCGCAGAACTGGAGAAGCAGACTTTGGTCTTTAATCGCACAACATTGCAGCCGAAACATTAAATCGTATTACGTGACTATAGTAACGTAACGCTTACTATTACACATGTAGCAACTACTGTCATGTCGCTTTTAAGATAACCCGTCCTCAGTTTTTAATTTCTGACATAACTGCTCTGTGTACACACGACAAAATATCAATACTATCAAAGCATCATATGTTCATAGTCAATATTTTTCAAATAAAAATAACTAAAATCTATAATGAAAAATAGCCCTTAAAACAGTGGAGTGTACTAAAAGAAAAGGGAAATATAAGTACGCAAAGCTCAGGGTACGAACGAGCCATAAAAAATGAGTCACTTTGCCATAAGTTTTTATGGAAATGGGTCTGGGGGTCGGAACTTCGAGTCCAGAAAACCGATGTATATTGAAAACTGGTCCATTCTGGGTCCCCATCTCGTAAAACTAATGGGTTTAAAGAGCCGTGTAACAGGAACCGAGTTATATGTCACGGTGTCTTCGAAGTTTTACGATATATCGGTAACTAAAGTTGCCCAACAGAGGCCGATGCATCTATCAGATGGGACGAAGTTGGACAACTGTGATCGACGTCGGCTGTTGTCTCCGCCGGCCGTGTCTGTCACAGTGTCTTCTCCTCTTCCTAAGAATTGGAAAAGTTTGCCCGAGTACTGGGGCAAGTGTTAGCGATGCAGAGCAAGATGGACTGATGACAAAGACTTTAGCAATCTCATTGTCAGTTAAAATGATTTACAATGGCTAAACGCTCTTGGGAACATACAAAACAGCCTCTGACTAGATGAGCAAGCAAGAGAAAAATTCCCAGTGGTGGAAAGGCAATTTGAACTCTTAGAAACTCTAGAAGACATGATTGAATTCGAGGACACTTACACATTCGACGAAGTGTCATACTACAAAAGTAATCACAACAATAACAATAACTAGCTTCATTTTGAAAAGCTAAAAGTAGAAATAAATTAGAGATTTCCCGTACACCGTATTCCAAGACGAGGTCATTTCAGATTGAGCGGTAAGGTCATTGTGGCTTGCTCGCCCTTCAGAAAGAACCTTGTCTAAAAATTAGCTGCCAAGGAATTATGGAGACATCAGCGTGACGCTCATTGGACTCAGGCTCGCTGATTAGCAGGAGCAGCAGCAGCAGAGGCTTAAGTTCTCGGTACATGGTAAAATTGCAGATATTTTTCTTTGCCCCCAGTAACAACGCTTTTGGCCTGAGATGAGCTCGTTACCGGAAATCCTAACAGAACATTTAGATTTTGCGGCGTTGTACTGAACATAAAGTTTTATAATCTTCTTGTAATAATACTTGGTAATGGCTCATTTTATACGGAATTCTCAAAAACCTCAGAATAAAACCAAATAAATTTGACTAGAAGATTTGGGAAACAACGACGACATTCAGGAAACTTTAAAACAAGCAACAAAGTCCGATACAGAACAAATAATGCTAAGAAGACTATACTGTACATGCGGGCGACTGGAAACAATATAGAAACAGAGGTTTCTCTAGAGGCTTTTCATACCAGCATCAATGATCTATCGCCCCTAGAATCTCCCCAAGGCAGTCGTAAAAATATTTCTTCCTAATAACGCTCTTTCCATGAGCTAAGCCACTTTCACGTCCTTCCAGGATATGTGCCTCGTGTCTTCTAGAGCGCTTATGGAAAGACAATTGCTGGTCTGGAAAATCCTTCTCACAACATTTGGCCATCCGCAAAATATTGGCCGCTCCCCATAATAGCCATCCTGGTTATCCTCCGAAATAATATTTTCGACTGGGTCGCAGACCGTGGGTCGCCCTTACCCCAACAGCCCTTGCTAGTGGCCCCCCGGCACAGTCTAGAAAACATTTTTTTTAGTGTTTACTAGGTAAGGATAGCTTAGCAAAAGTAGTTTTCTGGTGCCTCTAAACTCGCAATTGCATCATAGCACCAACTGAACAGAGTATATTTATCATTTCACAGTGAAATTCAAAAAACGTGACAACAGTAAGATGAATAGTTGTATATTCTTCGCGACAGACGACAAATCCTCTGTGTAGGGGTGGTATTGGTTTGGGAGGCGGGAGGGGGAGTCAGGGGAGGGGAGGGGGAGATCTGTGTTGTAGGGGGAAGGGATAAAAGAGGAGATGGGGATGGCTGGCTGAGAAACGAGCGAAGAAGGAGTTGCGGTCATTGTAATATCTTGGGATAAGTGTGAGTCGCAGAATGGCTGGTCGGATCAGTCTGGGACGACAATGGGAGTTTGTTATTGTTCTTTAGGAAAGTTATCATCATCAAGGGAGTAATAACAGCGGCTCAAGCACACACAGCTCGCTTATTTATTCGGGATTTTTATTTCAGCTGAAAGAAACATTTTGGGAAGTTGTCCCAAGGAGGAATTTAATCGAGAAAAATAAGATAATTTGCCTTTTACGAGAGCAATAATTGTTCTCTCTCTCTCTCTCTCTCTCTCTCTCTCTCTCTCTCTCTCTCTCTCTCTCTCTCTCTCTCCCCCGTGGATTCGTATTTGTCAAGAATTTCTGAATAATTTTTGGACATTTCAGCTTTTTCGGACCCAAGACACGCGAATCGATCTGCGTCAGCGAAAGGAACCCAGACAATTTGTCTTCGTTCCATTAAAAAATATCACTGACTTCGCAGATTATCCTGACAGATCTGGACATCAGAGACTTTTGATTTACCCAACAATATAAAAAAAAATGATCGAATGATATTAGGCGGAAACTGCGTACCGGACTTATTGGTATATATGAATTTCGAGGGTGGCCAGTTAGGTTTGAAGGAAATCCTTAAACTTGTTCATAAATTGTTCTGTATTTCAACAACTTATGAACAAGTTGAAAGATTTTCTTCAACTTGACTGATCAAGCCAAAGTCTAACTGCTCTACAGTGAGAACATGCTCAGTTATTGGAATTTCAATTACAATAATGAAGTTAATTGGGATTGGGACCCAGTGGTTAAAAAAGTAAACGTAAAACGTTAAGGGAGCATAATATATCGCACTGGAAAAGATCTTTTACACAATTATGTCTGTTGGTGTTCATATTATGCAGTTTACTAAAGCAAAGAGCCTGATTCCACAACAAACATTCAAATTTAATATGCAACAGAGGATTGAAATAACGCAATACCTACTAACAAAAGGTCTGCAACCAGCTAGACATATATACATATATATGTATATATATACATATAGATATATAGAGAGCTCTCCTCTCTCTCTCTCTCTCTCTCTCTCTCTCTCTCTCTCTCTCTCTCTCTCTCTCTCTCTCTATATATATATATATAATATATATATATATATATATATATATATATATATATATATATATATATATTGTGTGTGTGTGTATGTGTGTATGTGTATGTGTATGTGTCCGTGTCTGTGTCTGAGGATATCTCCTAGAGCACGCGTAGTATCTTGGCAATACTTGTAAGAATATTTAAAGAGATATTTCTCTTCACAAATCCACAGGCTTGTATAAACATAATCATTCGTGTAAATCAGTTTCAAGATGCGAAGACATAATAATAATAATAATAATAATAATAATAATAATAATAATAATAATAATAATAATAATAATAATAAGCGGGAAAGCGATTGTTACGTACAGAAAATTACAGAAGAAAACGTAGCCGTCAAGACGTCCTGAAGACCATCAAAACAGTACAGAGGAAAAAGAGAGAAGGTCCCATCTTCTGCGACATTATTCAATTTGCTCTTATTATAGATTTCCCTTCAAAAAGGAAACCGGAGCACATCACTCTCACAACACGTGTCTGGGAAAATATATAAAGATATTTCCCAATAATGGGAATACGTGATCTCTCAGGGGCCACGTTCCCTTGCCAGGATTACCTTCTCCTGTTAGGGTAGACTGGAAGCGAGGTCGTTCTGGCTTCTTTTTGAGTGGTTGTAAGGGGCCGAAATGTTGTGGAGGAATTGCCAGTGGAAATGTAATCGAAATGATTTCCATATCTCGCGCTGAATGCTTCGGATAATGAGAACGAATGGGAACCTGCTATTCTGTCTTTTCGTGTGGATATGATTCTCAGAAAAAGGAATAAAACGCATGTTCTTGTAAAATGTGAGATTAGGTGGGAATCATTTACTACATTACGGTTCTTCCGTCAGGACATATTGAGAATGGACTTGAAATGAGAGATAATACGATTTGCTATTTCGTCTTCTTGTCTTTGGTTAGTTTTGCTAAATCTTTTAAAAACACTACTAGTTTTCTCGAAGGAACGGAACAACTTGTGAAACATATCCTTAAATGGTTATAGGATATTATTAATATTTTCTGGATATACGAGTTAATATGCCGATCTTTTTTTTTAGCAAATATGTTTATATTGAAAACAACAGTTTTCTCAAACTCAGGCTTTAAGCACTTGTGCAATAAAGGTTTAGGACAAATTTACGAAACTAGCTTTAGAACCATAAGCACGTCATTTTGTTGGACGATGTACACAATACACACACATTTGATTTTTAAAGTACTCGCTAAAATGTTTGTAAATGAAAATTTGGAAAGTTTTACGGTATTAGAAACATTTAATAATTAAGAGATTTGAGCTGGTAAATTATTTTTTATGCATTTTGATAAAGTATTCTCTCTCTCTCTCTCTCTCTCTCTCTCTCTCTCTCTCTCTCTCTCTCTCTCTCTCTCTCTCTCTCTCTCTCTCTCCTTTTACCTGCGGCTGGGAGGTTAATTTCTCCCAATTAGCAAGATAGCATGTACGTTCCCATAATGACGATCCTATTTACTTGTTTTTATGGGTCGTCTTGCAAAGCTTTTGAAGCAATCACAGTGTGAAAGTCTACCTGGTGGTGCTTTTTGCATATTCCTCTTGTATATTATAAATTTTTTTGATAAGTAATTCCATTAACTTTACCGCCTTCCGGTTCTTCAAGATGCCTTTGTCAAGCAAATTACTGTCAAAGAAAGACAGAGTTCCTGGAGATAATGGACTAGGTAGCTATTTTTTTCGGCTATATATACAGTATATATATATATATATATATATATATATATATATATATATATATATATATATATATATTATAATATATATATATATATAATATATATATATATTGTATATGTGTGTGTATATAATATACATACATATATAATATTATATATTAATATATATAATATATATATATATATATATATATATATATATATATATATATAAATATATATATATATATATATATATGAACGGCAATGAACTGCTTTCTTTACGCCCATTTTGTTACCTTTTTAATTCACTAATATCGTCGACGCATTTGTTACAAGATAAAAGACGGCGCTAGCCAGATTACAATATCAATCACTTCGTTAGCTGTCTCAATAAAAAGGACAGATAATAATCTATATATTGTCTATTCATATATTGTCTGTTCATGGATAAAGAGACTGAAAAATTATTTTGATAAGTTTTAAACATAATTCCTTTCCCAGCAGATCCATTAAGCAAGGCGCTTCCAGGAGAGAAAAAACAGGACGGGGGTTGACGCTCCTCCCACGCCCCCCCCCCCCCCACCCCAAGGAAAACATTGTAGAACAGCTGAGGGATGGAAAGAGTAGGCCTACTGGTACATGACTTAGTTGTTTGGAAATTATGGAAACATAGAGGGGTTTAGGGGAAGGTCACTGGAGGGGTTGGGTGGGGCTGGGGAGGATAGGGGTAACGAAGGGAGTGTGTAGATACCAAATGGGCTAATCGATATGGACAGCACAGGTACAAGAGAGAGAGAGAGAGAGAGAGAGGAAGGGTGGGGGAGGGAAGTGAGGGCGAGGGGTGGGTAACTTGTTTGTTGGTAGGGAGGTGAATATTTTTTTTTCCTAATTCTCTCTCTCTCTCTCTCTCTCTCTCTCCTCTCTCTCTCTCTCTCTCTCTCTCTCTCCATACATTCTATACAATATTAGACTTCATACCACCTGATGTGCGTAGGTCCTCGTTCCCCCTCAACATGATTTTGAACTCAACGAAGGGGGCTATCGATGAAGTATTTATTTACCATTACGCTGCGTTGTAGTGAGATTTATGAAATCAATAAGGGAGCAACTGGTATCTTTATTTATACTGACCCTCTCTCTCTCTCTCTCTCTCTCTCTCTCTCCTCTCTCTCTCTCTCTCTCTCTCTCTCTCTCTCTCTCTCTCTCTCTCTCTTGCAAAATTTATTAATCTATTCACGCGTATTTCCTAATAAAGAACTGCTAAAGTCACTCGAAATTGTTAACAGATGTTAAACAATGAATTTCAGAAAAACAAACATTAAAAAGCATATCACCTTTTAAAAAGAAATTATACTTCTTTCTCATTTATTCTAAACCCAAGGACTTTGTTGACAATGGAGTCAGATAAATAATTAGATAATTAAAAAGCACATACATACATACAAACATACATACGTACATATATACACAGAAAATGCATGTTAATGTAGATAATTTAATTCTTGAGTCAAATACTTTTGCTTCACTGCATTGTAATTAATATTCATATAAGTTGATAATGATAACTTGTAGTACCACTACTACTGCTAATACTACTACCAATAATAATAATAATAATAATAATAATAATAATAATAAGAAGAAGAAGAAGAAGAAGAAGAAGAAGAAGAAAGAAGAAGAAGAAGAGGTCTTTGAATTACAGTTTGTGAACGAGAATATCACAAAAGAAGTATTAATTAACATAAAGAGAAATTTCTTTCTCCCCACTTCCTCAATTGATAAAGAACTTATCTCTCGTGTTTCTCTATGTCTGTCTGTCTGTCCTATGAGTGCACACACACACGCGTATCGACGCTCGAACAAATACGCATTACATATCAGAAGGAAAAGCGAATAGATTATCAAAGACGTTCTTTTGCCAACAGCCCAACGGCAATCAAGTTCTTCAAAGTCCATTGTAATGCGTTTCTTTGTTCGAAAGGTCCAACATTTCTCGGGTACTTGAAAATATTAAATGCAAACAGTTCTTCCGCTTCTTTATATACGGCCATTGTAGGAGCAACCAAGGTTTAAATCTAAAGGACATTGGGAGCAACAATATCTCAGAAGACTTTATAATTCGGAATATCGTGAATTGAAAAGAGAAACCCACGTCCGATCTCCCAAACGGGAGAGGAAAGGAGAGAAACAGAGAGTTCCTCGAAAGCCCAGAATTCTGCTGTTGAACTTGGTAGTGAATCGTTGTACCGGGTTGGTGGTCGACTGTTGTGAGTCACATCTGGAATCGTAGAGAGGAAAAGCGAGAGAGGGAACGAGGAGAGAAAAATAACAGATCTGATGTGAGAAGTCACTGTTCCTTAATAACGTATACTATCATACCACTGTTAAAAATGAGAGGGTCTCGTCGAGGTAATTCTGAATCTACCGTCATGGAGTCAAATATCAGATACGTCTCTCTCTCTCTCTCTCTCTCTCTCTCTCTCTCTCTCTCTCTCTCTCTCTCTCTCTCTCTCTCTCTCTCTTTGAGGTATGAAATCTATTACAACTATGAACATTTTGAGAGATGCTATACTTTTTATACGAGGAAGATACAAACTTGTTATTGGAATATTGCCCCACCTCCTCCAGCCCCATAATATTCACAGTCATATTACAAAAGAGTGTGTGCTACTGAACAAGTTGGAATAAACGGGGATCCGTTTACAGTCGACTAGAGACAAAGCTTCAAGAGGCGCTCGCTTGGACAAGGGACGATTTCCTCGGTACATCTGGGACTCACAGAATGTCATCAGGGCTGTTCAACTCCGGAACACAATTTTCCTTTCAGCTTCTGTTTTTTTTTTTTTTTTTTTCTTGTCTAGATTTTTCGTTGTCTACAAGAACTTTTTCCCGCGTCCTTATTGGTTTCTCTGTCGAGACATAGCCGGCTCAACTTCAAGTTTCCCCAGGAAGTAGGGAGCTCTTGTCCCAAAACGAAAGGCGCTTTTTAACTTTCATATTTGAAACTCGAAAGGCGAAGGAAAAGGGACGGTTCTTTGCGCCCAATATGAATATTTTACGAGCAGGTCCACACGTGGGCATATTGTAGTTATAATAGTCTGACATTGTATTTAGTATTCGAGCATTATGAGAAACCTTACGTCGAACATTCTGAATATATTACATCTCCGTCAAAAAAAGAGAAGAATCAGATTTTTGTAAATTTTTTCTTGTCACACTGCTGACACATCCACTTACCAAGCCCTTGATACGAAGCAAGTTCATTTTTAAGTATTATTATTATTTTTGATATCACCAAAGAGTCCCCTTTAAACAAAAATGTATTAAAGAAATTTTGGAAGTATTTCGAAAAATTATTATAAGATATGGAAGTAAATTACTGCGATTCTTGATATTTTACAGATTAGTATTAATAAAATGACTAGTACTTTAAGGCGATGTGATAGTGTAAATTGGGAACAAATTGCTGTTAGAGGCAATAGAATTCGAAAGTCTTGGGACTAAGTAGGGGATAGAAAACTTTTAAATTTTAAGTGATGCAATGTTAGAAGAATTATAAAGGAAGGACTTTCATACTGAAAAAGAACGAGAGGATACAAAAGATGAAAGTGAATGGAATGGTATATGTAAGGGGCCTGACTAGCTATTGAAGAATGCGGCTGCCATTAAATTAAAATATTTATTATTTATGACAGTAATTCCTGTTATTGGAGTATATATATATATATATATATATATATATATATATATATATATATATATATATA
>JANJGK010008988.1:0-23961 GCA_039081455.1 Macrobrachium rosenbergii
ATCACGTTCGTTTTTGCATAATAATACTGATAATAATCACTATTATTATTATTATTATTATTATTATTATTATTATTATTATTATTATTATTATTATTATTATTACACACATTTCAGTTACGTTTATCTCGTTTTGTTTTTGTATATATAGTTTTTATTATTTAATTTTGCTGATTACAAGGCATTGTTGAATTTCATCATATCCATCTTATTTAGGCATATAATGATACGTAAACAGTGGTTCATCTCATAAAAAATGGTGACACTTTTCCGCCAGGGCCTTGATTTTGATGAATATTTTCGCTTTTTACAGCATTTTTACTGTCTTTCGATCTTTTGATTTAGTGCATTCTTATTATATTTTCATGAATTTCTTCTGCACCTCTGCTTTGACCTTCAAACCGCTGATATGAAGTTACTCGGGCTTTGATGTGGAAAGGGGTATTTTGCATGAGGTTTTCTGAGTAGGAATCCTTTAATGAGCACTACTGATTAATTTACAATGAGGAACCAGACCACAAACAAAGCGCTAGTTAAGAAAGGAGAGTTTACTCTCCTACAATATAGGAGAGTAGGAACGTAGAAAGGTGACAAGTTTTTGTTATTTCAAAGATGCGTTCCCGAATTTTCTGTGCAATTTTATCTTAGAAAGACCCTTTCTGGGCAATTCAAAACGTGGTGATCTAGAGGGTCCTCAATCAGCTATTCGGATTATTTACGTGTTTATCGATTATCAAGTATCATTTGCCAAGTTCACAGATATCAAAATCTTAATCTTCCATTTTAGTTGTTAATCCATTGGAAGTTTTATGTGGCTAAAGATTTCATCATACCACTTTGTGTTTTAAAGCCTTTCAGGAGTGTTTGCCTGACTTTCCTCTTGTTGTTGGCAATATTTATTAGTTTTGTTCTTCATTTGGGTTAAAAAGCCCAGAGTGATTTCTATTGTACTGCACTATAGGTCGCTTTTGCAAGAGCATCCGCTTCTTCCTTTTCTTGAATTCCAGTATGTGTTGGATTCCAACTGAGAAGGATTTGACTGCCTCTGCTCTGGTGCAAAGAGGTTATTGCCCATATGGTAGAAGATAATTTGATGTGAATCTAGAGAGGGAGAGGTACAGGTTTTATTATAATTTGCCTACATTATCGTATTATTAACATTAAAAATACGCATGATGGCGTTGAAAGAATATAAATTTCTATTGGCTGGTGAGTATCATTCCCTCGTCAGTGGTATGGGTGAATACACGTGTGCATCTATTATTCGTAAGTTACCGGCCTTTGTATTCTCCATAGCTATCTTCAGGGGCAAGATGTGCGGGCATGAACGTGATTTGCTTCTTCGTGCCGGTCTCGGGTTGCGTCGGTCGCTGGGATCGTCACATTCAGGTTCGTGTCTCCTACAGTGTATAGCTCTTCCATCTGCTTCCTAAGGGCATCTGAGTGGACATCTTGTAGTTTCCTTGAGGGAGAGGGGAAGACTGAAATCCTTGTTTCATTGAACATTAGGAGTGAGCTGTTGCTGATGGATACTTAAGCACTATTTCAGTGTTATCCAGTAATGTCTGGCGAGCTGATTTCGGTTGTGCAGGGGTTTCAACTTGGATCATTCTCAGGAGGGTTGCAACTCGGATGCTACCCCTTGGGATATTAAAGAACACATCCTTCGGTGTCTCTCTCAGATCTCTACAAAAATAACCCTGTACTGGTCGCATAAGGGAAACGTCTTCCGTCAGGTCGGTAGTGGTGCTATGGGCTCCATTCTCGAAGTCTTGTTGACAAATATGCATAGGAAGAAGACAGAGCCTCCAATACCTATTCAAACCCTAGACAAATGACAGATACATGGATGATATCTTTTCTGCTATCAACACCAACCAGCGTGTTATAAAAAATCACCATTGGGCAAAGTGCTGGAGGCCGCCTTCATTTCTGGATATAAACACTGAGGTATAAATCAAGGTCAGCATTAAACGACAATTTGCCAGAAAGCAACAAATGTGGGACATTGCCCAACTCCCATGGAGAGTGGTCTGGTGCCTACGAGAGCTCTGTGTGGAAGACTGTACCCCTGAACAGGTAGAAGGATGCATGTGCCAGCACGATGACCAAGACATCGACAACTCCTGGGCATGGTCGAATGATATGAGGTCTGCCGACTTGTTTACCAAATTATGAGCGACTTGCGAATGACGCCATACGTAGGTTGATGTCGCCATATTTCCTACGGTTGAGTTCCTAGCTTCCTTTTATTTTACGTGTTTCTGGAATCTAAATTCACGAAAAGGATAATAAATCTTCAAATTCCTTATAGGCAACACTAAAAATTTGTTTAGTAAACATCTGATAGGTGTTATAAAGAGGTGCACCGTACATCAGAATATTGTATAATGCATAAAAAGTTTTAGGCACATAACAGTTAATTTTTTAATCTTTTCAAAACTGTTTTTTTTTTTTATTTTGTAGCGCGATTTACTCACTTAGTGATCCATGTCAACTTTCTTATTCAGATATTTCATCCTAAAAGCTATACAGAGCTTTGAAGAAAAGTAAATGACATCTTCTGGTACATCAACAACTGGTGATTTAATTTCAGATGCTGAATTTTTATGCAATGTAATGTTTCTGTCCTTAAGAGTATCACTTCGGATGGCTTTGAGGCCATTTCTCACGAAGCTTCAGTGAGAGGAAAATGTTTCGGATGGCAAATACAGCTGACTGGTTAATTTTATCAAACCAAAATTTTGGATCACTTTGACAGTCAGTCGCCCTCTGACCTAAATGTGGACAACGAAATGAAAATTGTTTAACAATGTAGGCGTATGTATACCGCAAAGGTTCCTCCTCTGTTACATCAGAGATCGATTTTAAGTCATTTGGATCTAATGGCAGCCCAGTCATATCCTCTGGAATGTTTTCTGTATTATCGGTCTCGCATTCTAGATTTAAGTCTACATTTTTTAAGAAGATGCTAGGTCTGCAAATTTCTAAGGAAAGTTCACGCTCATTATAGGATTTGACCTTGCCTGAAGCATTCGTTGCCATTAAACTGATAAGCCCTTGTTTCCCTGTTTTTTATTTGTTTCTTTTATCACTAGTTAGTGCAACGTCTTTACCGTGAAGAAGATTTCTCAACCTTATTTGTGACTTACAGCACCCAGATGATCATAGCTGTCAGCAGTACCCAAAAAGAAAAACTCTAATGGGCTCTGATTCAGCTTTCTTGTTAAAATAAACTCTATACGATAACTGGTGGTCACATCACACCTAAGCCCATAAGTGAAATTATGAACACTGTCGACTGTCATTACATCGATAACTTGATACAGAAGAGTTTTTTTTTGGTTATCCAAGTTAGTTCCAAAAGCATTCCGTGATTTTACATCCCCTGTCATGAATGATGAATTCATATGATCAAACCAATCATTAAACAATGAGATCAGTTCTGCAGCACCTTTCGTGTTATTGTTTTCTAACAGCCCTCTCTACCCTAGATATTCAATAGATTCAGCGCTGGTGTTTGACATCAGCTGTCCTCCACCACAATGAGATATAAAGCCTTGAAAATGTTTCCTATATGTATGTCTCTTTTTCAAGATACGTGTAGAGTTGCGCCGTATTTCGACACGTCTGCTTTAAATCTAACTGAAATTGAGCACAATGGGATAGGTCTTAAGGGTATGTTAATCTCTCGGTGGCTTTTTCCCTGGAAGTCAAACAAAGACATTCCAGGGGTTATTTTTAATAAATGACTTTTGCAACTCCCTTCTAACGAACGAACAAGTTTCTAGACTCTCTTCATCTTTCTCTCTCACGCAGACCGCAGACGCGCGACGTCATCCCCTCCACTGCAGGGAAAGCAGGCTGCACTTCGACTGACCTAATATATTTCGACCAAATCGAAGTATATCGAAGCAATTTGCCAACCCACTAGCCAATGAAAGAAACATTTGTTGCATTGTCGCCGTCAATTGGAATTTTCATCCATGGAATTTTTTTTAAGGTTTACCTGAATTTACCTTCATTTATTTTTTACGTACTCCTTTTTTTTTATTATGGTGATTTTTACCCCTTAATAATTCAGGTTTATACCAAAGCCAATTACTTAAATTTTACTTTCTTCGGAAACTATAGCCGTTTAGGTGTGTTCAAGAGCCAAAAGCCTAAAACAGAATGTTCCGTGGCTATCAGTGTCCATGACTTCTCCACAAGCAAAGCATTCGGAATCAGGGCAGTATTGCTATGATCCAAATCTGTGAATGCCTTTATAGGATGTATTTGCATTTAAATGCACCGAATTATCAAAACTCTCCAGAATTGAGTTGCAGGATTTACTACTCAGAACTGGACAGCCAATTCGGCCGACAGGAGAGCGCAGGCGTGGGAGTTTCCTCGATGTTGGGAAAGTATAACTTTTGCAATACCCAAAAGGCCCAGAATCATGCGAGAGTCAAGCACACATTCAAAATGGATGAAAGAATGAGGCATCCCGTAACGATCTCTCTCTCTCTCTCTCTCTCTCTCTCTCTCTCTCTCTCTCTCCTCTCTCTCTCTCTCTCTCTCTCTCTCTCTCTCTCTCTCTCTTGGTCTTAGCTGGCAACATCAAAGGGATACTGGATTCAATGAGAGGTTTAAAACAACGCCGGAGTTCAAATTAGTAGATCAAGTTACCAGTATGATCTCCCCAAGGAAATACAAATGCAATTAACTCCTTCTCAATCCTAATTAGGAATCAGTTTCAGGAGGATTATGATGACTGACACCGTTTTTTTATACAGTTACTTCTTTCTTTTAGATGTTGGTATGTATAGATCCGATCTCCCTGCAGCACTTTCCTGTCATATAATTCCACTCAGAGAATTTCTCTTTCCTTCATTTACTTACACTATAATCGGATAGTTATCCGGATGTGAGAGTGCATTAAATAATAATAATAATAATAATAAATAATAATAATAATAATAATAATAATAATAATAATAATAATAATAATAATAATAATAATAATAATAATAATAATAATAATATATTTTATTAAATCTGATTGCAGTTCTTCTGATGGTGTCTTTTTCTTCTTTTGGAAAGCCTTTATAAATTTTACACGAACCTTTAACAATTATATTATTGTGGACCCTTTAGAAAATTTATGAACTCTCGTGATAGAGAGTTTTGTCTCCCAATCATATTATCGGCGTAGCAGAGGTTGTTTACTGTCGGTTCACTGATAGTGCATCCGATTGGGAGTGAGTTCAGTTTGACATTCAGGGCATCTGTGTTATATTAAACAGGTATAGAGAGAGAATACCCCCTTGCCGCAGCCCGTTTAAGGAGCCGAAGTTGTACGACAATGCATTACCCAATTTGACACTGAATTGCTGTGTGGAGAACTAGCAATATAAAATGCCAATTAAATATAGAGGTGTGCCTCTTTTGTGCAACGTCAGGAAGAGCCTCCAGGATTTTAGTCTGTCAAATGCTTTTATCACATCTATAAAACATAGGAAAAGAGGAGAGGCTGATGGTAGGTAATAGTTCAGCAATCTTTCAGGATGTATAGTAGATACAGGTGTCGGTTGAGTGGTTTGCTTTAAATCCGAACTGGTTGTCAGTAGGGGAAGTATCACTAGAAGAACCAGCTCAAGTATCTTTGATGCAATTGTAGTAATTGCAATCAGGCTATAATTGCCAAGTCAGCTGCATCCTTTAGTTTGTTTTTGATTAATGGTATTAAGTGAACTGAGAGCTGGGAGTCTGGGAGAAACTGGTGAATTATGCACACATTGAATAAGGCAGCTAGCAAAATGTAAATTATCGGGTGGCAGAATTTGAAAGCTTCTACAGGAAGATCATCGCAGCCGAGCAGTTTATTATTACACAAGTTGCTTATGGCATCTCTGATGTTACCTGGCGTAATACAAACAGCGAAATAAAATTGATTGTTGCGAGTAAGAAGGTTATACAATTCAGGATGGTGCTGAAGTGATCAGCCCACATCCTTGTGATAGCCTTGTCGCCGATGGTTCTCCAACTCTCTGTAACAGCTTCTTAGTTTTGGGATTTAGGGGTTAAATATCATTCCAGAGACGAAGGTACTCGGCAGATTCTAATTTTCTAGACATTACATTTGCTCTTAGTTGCTTTTCATTTATTCTGCAGTGATTAAGAGCAAGTTTGAACTGCGCTCTCGCCCGTCTCATTAGGAGTGCAAGTGTCCTTCCCTCGGGCTACCATTTTGCCTCCACAGTATAAACATTCATCATGGATGCGTATACAGAACTTTAACCAAGTCATTCCAGCCAGGTATGTTACAAGAGTTGCCTTGATGAAATCTAAACGCAGCCCTGCCGGAGGCAAGCATAGTGGGTATTACGTATATTCGAATAGAATTCTTTCAGATCTCTCCTGTGGTGGTCGTTTCTACATTTTGGTTAGTGCACAGTAAGGCATCTTCCGGTTGAACTATTGACCGCAACCTATTCTCAGAGGTTTTCTGGTGGGTTTTAAAGTCCCAGTCAAGAGCAGGTAGGCGATCAATCAGGGGCTTCATGGTAAGGAGGGATAGGGCAAAGAATGACACCTGTAAGGAGATGTAATCGTAGCCAGTTGCAAGATCGTAGTGTAATCGTAGCCTGTTGCAAGACCGTAGTGAATGTTGCAGGTCACAATTGATTCATGAAGTTGTGGAGACATAATGCAGTGGTCCAGCCAGGAGGTTGTAATGGTGTCCGTTCCAATTTGCATATAAGTACAGGAAGAGGGAGGGAGGAGCATTACACAGCTAGTTTGGAGAGCTGATCTTGACAGAAGCGAGTAAATTCATTATAAAAAATTGTTTTGTTGGATGAGAATTAAGGCCCCCAATTGTACATTATACAAATATGATCAGCAGTAGAATCGTCAATAATGCTGTGTAACTCACCTAGGATCATGCAGTATTGATCAAAATTATTGTTATTTTCCCAGGGCACATAAATATTAATTATTAGAAGCTTAGAGTCACCTACTGCCACTTGAAGTCCCAGCATTTCTCGTCTTTAAGAACATTGAGGTGTTGAAATAGGCAGGGAATCCTGTAAGCCACCACGGGAGGTTAGGGGGAGAGATAGGGTCGGAATACTCATGAGAACTGTTGATCTTGACTGAGGATCTATCTTCCACCGGAGGCACTGGGGAGAGAGAGAGAGAGGAGATTGGGAGTCCATCCGTCCCCTCCGATAGGTCTACGGGTGATGCAGGTGCTCAGAAAGAGGGTGTTTCCCACTAGGGAGGGTACGGCAACTCGACCTCACATAAAACCCACCCTTCTCTCTGGCTGTTAGGCGGCGAGGAAATAATAGGTGCCCAATTCAAAGGAGTCTGGTGGCTTGCTGTAAGACTGCCCAATGACTCCTGTACTCCTTTGATCGCATCCCAGGTCAGGGAAAGACTGTTATTTGTTTCACAGTTTTAAGACCTATATCGTCTCAATAAGCTATCGACCTCCGTTCAGAGCTGATGTTCTGTAAAAAATGATTCCACCTTTTGCCGTTGTGGATTTAGTTTTTATCTCCCATCCAGTGAAGCGGAAAGCTTCTTTTTATCCTTTTCTAATTGCGAAAATGAAAAGAAGAAAGAGAGGGTAAGAAGGAAACAAGATGAAAATGAAAAGAAGAAAGAGAAGGTAAGAAGGAAACAAGAGATAAAGAAGAAAAATATTCTCAAGACTTACAAAGAAGGAAAAAGAAATAAACATATTCCGAAGGTGGGGAGAGACAGGCAGGCGGACAAAGACAAAAATTATATTTAGGCTATTTGTTTTAAATGTTTTTTAGATTATTGAAATTCTGGTGCATACCTGCTTAAATTTGTAAGTAAATGAAAATAAACTAACTGTTCTTAAGCGCTCTGTTGTAGCTCTCTTCATCTAATCTTTCCAAGTTATACATTCTAGTTCCTGCTTCGTTTAGACGTTCTACTTTTACACTAAATGTCATCCGAAAATAGTCCCAGCAATATTAGCTTTATTTCACGGTGAAAGTATTATTTGATACAGATGCAAAATGAAAGGTCGTCTGGTTCTTTCTGTTTGAGCAAAATAATAATAATAATAATAAAAGAGAATAGGTAAGATAACAGAGACACTCATCTTGACAAGTAGGATTCTTAGAGCGGTGAAGAACAGATGTCATTCCAATTTTAATTTTACGGGGGAGATTCAATATCTGATGGAGGTAATCAGTTACCTGCGGTGAAGAGTAGCATATCCTCATAAAACACGAAAGAATTACAAGGTGTTCAACTCTTACGAATTCCAGCCCATGTTCTCTTATTTCGAAAAAAAAAAAAAATCCTTGATTGAAAATGAGATTCTTTTGCCTTTATCATGTCTGTAAACAATATAACTTTCATCACAATTCCAAGTAAAAAAAAATGCCAAAATACTTCTGTAGAAATGTTTATAACTCACCGATTTTTTACAACTGCTGCATTCGCGTTCATCGCTTACCTTTTATGATATGTCACTAGAAAAGTTATTACTATTTGTCACTCGAAAGTTATTACTATGTGTCGCTGGAAAAGTTATTACCATTTGTCACTTTCAGTATATGGGACTCGTAATTGTTTTTACCATAAAGTCTTTCTTCAATACCCCCCCCCCCCCCTCTCTCTCTCTCTCTCTCTCTCTCTCTCTCTCTCTTAAATTTCGAAATGATTACAACTTCACATCCTTTAAATCGTTTATATCTTATTAGCTAATGAGAAGAAAAGAGGTATAGATGAGATTAAATGAACTTATAAGAAGTGGTTATAATTTAGAAAATCAATTATTTCAAGGCAGGCAATAGGATTTGAATTGATTACTAAGTAAGAGGTTATGAAATTCAATTACGACAGCTCTGAAACCAAACATAGCTCCTTCAAGAGGACTTTTATTTGAATAAACTAAATATAAAAAAAAAAAAAAAATAGAAAAAATTAGAAATAGGATATATAATTTCTAAAGTAGCTAATTTTGTTTTAAAGACCCGTTGTACCAAAGCATTCCAGTCTTGAAGGTTTTAGTCATCCTCAGTAATATAAACTAGAAAAGTTTGCTTGAAGAAATCTTTGCTAATTGAGGTGCGTGGAGGACTTCTCTCTTATTTCTGCTGGACATCTTAGTGAACTTGGAATGGTTCTCAATTCATATTTCTTTTACAGGATGGAAAACTGAAGTTTTAAGTTTGAGTTCATTCGCAACATTTACGGCAGAAAGACAGGGATTCTACTGGCGACAGCTTTTGTGTGAGTTGTGGCCTGATCATCCTTTATGCAAGAGTCTGTGCTTGCATGAAGCCAGTTTTATTGAAGCAACCAACCAACGTGTGGTTTGTGTATTTTTAGTATAAAATCACATAACCCTATTTTTGGTGTGCGTTTGGGGGGGGGGGGCGAATTTTTCGTTAACATGCAGACATATGATGCAAGATTCCCGAAAATGCCACTTCAGGTTTTCCCTTGTGTATAGCATTTCCCTGAAGGTTTAGAAGACATACTCTTTCTAACATGTCTTGAATGGGATGCAAAAGACAAAGCAGAATGGAAGGCTGGCAAGAGTTCTCTTATCCTCCGTTTTACAAAATTATTGTCTCTCCGTTTCAACCATTCCATCTTGATGAAGAAAGACAGAGAGAACGAAAAGGACATCAACTCGGTATTCTTTCATTTGACTTTAATGAATTAAATAATTATGAATTGAAGTCGGAAGTTATTGCTGAACAAGCTACCTAATAATAAAAACTGCCAAAATAGGTCGAGCAGAAACAAAATACCTGTTTCACTCAATTGTGGCGTCATATCTAATCTGTTCCAAGGAACAGGCTGAGTGTCATTTTCAAGGAAGATGCTTTCCCAGACCTGCTTTTTGCAAAGAAAATCTTTTCGCGAGCCTGGTTTCTCCACCAAACAAATCTGGCTCTTGCCACTTGGGAGGCTTTAGATGCAATTTTAAGAATTTTCTGCCGAAAAATGTAGGCTTCCTTCGTTAAAGTTTTCGTTATGTCTTCATCTGTGTATCTAGAATATTAATGAAAATCTAAGTTTTGCATTCTGTTAAAACAATCTTTTATATCAACAGTATTAAAACGAGAAACGCTAGAATTCATTACATATATGTCTCACTATTTGTTCTCAAAGAACGAAAAGGAATACAAACGAAAATACTCTCAAAATAATACTTTTGATGAAGTAGTCATTGAACTTAACAGACAAGAAACTAAGACAGGAATTACTAATAATTCTCTAGTTAAGGAGGTTTGACATTCTTGATTTTATCAAGAATTGAACTGCCGACAGGGCAACAATGACATCAAGTATTGTTTTCTGGATCGCGCGATGTTGGGGGGGATAAGGAGGTACGGAGGCCTAACTAACGGCTGTTGACTGGTTCAAATAAGCGCGGTTTTTTTGCGACGCCCGACTCGAGAGGCAGAGGTATAACAGATTAATTCAGAATTAAATGACGGAATCAAATATACAGGAAGGGAGGGATGTTTAATCTTGACAGGTTCCCCCTTAAAAAAGGAACTTCACACCCTTTCGGGTGTGAGGCTCTTAGCTAATTCCTCCCGACTGGCCCGTGACCCTACATAAGGTGGATTGTGGCTCTGCACACCTAAAGGAACCTACCTAACTGCTAAGAGGGGTTCTGAATTGGCTAATTTACAGGCCTAACCTACCTAAGGGTATAGATACGGCTACTAACTGGCTAGTATGACAGGAGAAATCTACGCCTAGATAAATGCACACTGCAAACACTTAACCTAACCTAACCTACTATCCCCACGACTCTGGCACAGCACGAGCTGGCACTAACGAATGGCACGCACTGAGTTATGATCGGCACTACGCTTTACGATTAACACGCAACAAACTGAACATGACGAACCTGAAGGGTAATTCACAAGGTATGATTAGGTAATATATCAGTTTGAGTCTAGAGTGGGTTGGAAGGAGGTTAGTTGGAAAAGGTTAATAATACAAAGGCCTAAGTGGTTAATGGTTAATGCTACGGGCTCAAAGGTCACACAGGCTACCCTCTCTGGGCGGGTGCCAGGATCGCTCTGAGATGGAAGCGGCACTATGCCAACGGGCACGAGTACCAAGAGAGCTTATGGCTCTGACTCACTAAGTAAATTTCTTCCGCACCTTCTTCTTCTTTGGGGGCCTCCAGGGTCTGCCTAAGCCATTCCTAGGGGGCAATGAGGATACTGACTCTGAAGAACGGACAAAAGTGCCATCAGGAGCAGGATCAGGGGCAGCCTCGAGGGCTACGGGCTGGCCTCCTACTTCGGCTGCTGCGACAACCGTCGTGGGAAGAGAACCAGCATCTGCTTCCTGACTGGACAGCTCCTGGTCGACCAGAAAAGAGGTAACATTTAGGCCTGCTAGAGGGTCATCCTCAGCAGATGGAAGAGTGTGGGAAGAAGAAACATCAGCGGTTGGAGGTTCACACTGTGCGATGATCACAGTGGTGAGATTTGGTGGATCTCCCGTAGGAGGATCCAAGTCATGTTCAGGGCCCGGCACTGGCACTAACTCAGGGAAGTACACTTGGCAGGGAGCATCCAGCCAAGATGGGTGGAGCTTGGCATTGACCAGTGCTTGCAATGGGCACTGGCAGTGAATTGATGTCAGACAAAGCTGAAGGGGGACCCGGGGGATAGAGACCCCTCAGAGTCCCTGGCATGATTTTGGACAGCAATTCCTGTCTTAGTGAGAAGATTGGGCCTCTTTGTTCAGTGGAGTTGGCCGCTGCGGCTAGCCTACTGGGACACTTTGCCCATCTCTCCGAATGGCCCCTTACATTGCAGGTCCTGCAGCGGTAATTTGTTCGGTCCCTTTGTGATGAGGGAGTAATTCTTTGGTGGCTGTCCGGTCACAAGAGCCGCGGACTAGGCCTAGCAGGTGAATGTGGTGGATTAGTATTGGCTGACGGGGGCACAGCTGTCACAAAGGCTGTGTCCCTATCTGAAGATGTGGTGCTGGAGGTGCTGGCGTAAGCAGTCAGGCAACAGAGTGGTGTGGGGGTGGGACATCCCCAGAGGATGTCTCGACCAAGCAGGAACTCCACTCCGTGCCGAATACGCTTGACAACGCCAAGACGATGCACCTTATTGCTCCAAGGGGTAATAACCCTGAGCTCAACTGTGGGGACGGTCAGGGACTGTTCGTCCACCCAGGTCACGGTCCACTTGGTGTGCTCCTCCACTTTGGCACTGGCGGGCACTTGGGCCCGATCGATCAGACTAATGTCTGAGCCAGTGTCGGCAGTAGTTGGCAAGTGCACTGGGGGGCTGGAACCATCCAGAGAAGCCACTGAGACAGACTGTGTCCAGACCCTCTCAAGGTGAGTTCTCTTGCGGCTCAGCTAAGGAGGCAGTGGCACTGATCATGTTCACTTGTCTGGGCGTGACCACATGTTTTGGGCATGCAGGATACCCAGCAGAAGAGTGTCCTCAAGCTCCACAGTGCCGGCAGGGGCCCCAGTGATTCCCGGTAGTGACAGTGTGCTGGGAAGACAGTGTTGGATTAGGCGGAGAGGAGGACTGACAGTTGCTGGTAGGCTACCAAGAGTTGTTGCCCTGCTGATTGCTATCTTTATAGCGGCAATCTGCTTCGGCATGGCCATACCTTTTACAGATGGGGCACGGAGGTTTGTTAGGCGGGCCGTTCCACGAGCGATTGAGGCCTGAGAGGTGTCCGGGTGGCACTATTTTGCGCTGCAAGGTGCCATGGGAAGGATTGTATGTCTCCCAGGCATCAGCTAAGCGGCAGGCTTTCTTGAGGGTGGCTGGCTGCTTATCATTAAGATACACAGCCAGAGGCCCGGGCACACACTGGAAGAGATCCTAGAACATGGTCCGGTTGAACAAATCCTCAAAGGTGTCGCACCGCATAGACTCTAGCCAGCGGGTCCCCGCTTGGGTCATGTGACAAGCCCATTCCATCCAGGACCAGCCGACATTCTTAGCCATACCTCTGAATCTTTGTCTCCACCTCTCAGGGGTGATTTCATACGCCTTAGCGATGGCCTCACAGACGGCAGCCATGTCCCCCCGTTGATCTCTTTCCAGGGCTCGGTGAGCAGCCTTAGCCTTCCTGTCTAGGTGCTTGGTAAGCAGTAAAGCCCTCTCAGCCAGGGTGACACCATAGGTCTCGAAGAGGAATTCGATCTCTTCGAGCCATTGTTCCAGCTCGTCTTCAGTCCATTTTCCCACTAGGTTATTGACTGTCAACAGAGAGGTATTTGTGGCCAATGGAGTGGGGCTAGAGGCTTGCTGTGCTGCTAAAGCTTCTGCGCTTTCCTTCTTGGCTCTCTCCAACTCGAGCTCCCTGTCTTTGAGGGCTAGTTCATGCTGTCTTCATCTTTCTTCTCTTTCTTCTTCTTCTCTCCGCTGCTCAGCTTCTTGCTGCCTTCTCCGCTCTTTTCTTTCTTCTTCTTCTTTCCGCTGCTCAGCTTCTTGCTGCCTTCTCCGCTCTTCTCTTTCTTCTTCTTCTCTCTGCTGCTTAGCTTCTTGCTGTCTTTTTTCTTCTTCATACTTTCTCTTCTCAGCGATCTGTTCCTTTACAAACCTTTGAAGGGCCTGGCCAGAAAGACCGTCCTCCTTCCCTATATTCCTAAAGTATTGGAGCTCCTCGGTTGACATGTTGATGATGGTGAAGGGGTGCTGAGTGAGTTACTTGGGTGTTCCTGGAGAAAAAGGTTTGTGACGATGAGTGGCACCTTTGAATGAGGTGGCACTGTGGATGAGTGTGCCGTGCGAAGGTCACACTAGGGGAAAGCGTTCCTGAAGGAAGTCTGAGTCCATATGGGCGGATACGCTAACAAATGGAGTGCTCCTGAAGGCTCTATGGTCCTTATGGGCAGATGCACTGTTAATGGGGTGTTCCTGAAGGAGGTGCGGTCCTTATGGGCAGAAACACCGGTTGTATGGCACCTTGTTTCTTCAATACAGGTGCAATGGCTTATAAGAGGTTGCTTTGGTTAGTTGGCACTGAAGGTGGGGTACTCTGCCTGAGCAGAAGATAAGTACGGAGTAAAAGGTAATTGAGAGACTCCAACAGAAGGGAAGAGATAGGAAAGTGAAAGGAGAAAGATAAGAGCTTCAGTGATTTGGTGCTTAGCAGTGCCGCAGATTAGTGGCACTGAGAGACATGGAGACTGGATGTGGCATGAGTGCGTAGCTAGTTATGAGAACTAGTGGGCGCTGCCTGACATGAGGACTGGTAGGCTACAAGGTAGGCACACAATGTGCAATGGTTTATAGCACTTGCAACACGCAAGCCTGAGATAAGATATACCCACTCCCGCGTGTCAGTTGGAACACGTAACAAGATATAATATATATATGCGCTTTATAGTGTATGCTAAATGATTCTGGGCTGAAGCACTTGTAAAGAAAAAGCTGGTTTGCTTGAGTAATCCGCTAAACACAAGCGTTCAGAAATTTTGCACTGAGTATATGATAAAATTTAAATGGGTAATGAACTTGAAATTTCAGGTTTTGTTATTAATCTAATTCTTTGTATCTGCCTTTTATAATTTATGAGTTGATTACCAAACTCTTAAGTAAATTGGGTTGGCGCCGTGTTAAAATGAACTAATGTGAGTGAGGAGAGAAGGGGGAGAAAAAAAGAAAAGATCTCTCTCCCTCTCTCTCTCTCCCTCTCTCTCTCTCTCTGTGAGCGATATGTAATGGCACGTATTTGTTATGAAATTTTAATCCCTTTATTTTACACTTAAGCGAAAATTAAATTATGGTTGCGAAATTACGTTAAGTTAAGTATATTAGGGAATTGCTACTGCTTAGGGTATGGTACGCAAGGGTGTCTCAAATTGTTTCACAAAGTTTCCCGAGTTTCGTTAAGCACACAAGGAGGAGGCTCGTTCCTTGAACAAACGTTGTGGGAACAAATATGCGCGGGAAACATCTGATTCGTAGTGTCTTGCTTGTCGGCGACAGAATGAAGTGGAATTGGAAGAGAAAAAAATCTACTTTCTTGCTAAATGCGGGTTTTAAAATGCGAAATGAATGCTTTAACTTCGAATATCAGCACTGTCTTTATTTTACGTTAATATACTTTAATATGCACTGGGGGATCGTTAAATAACTATGCTTGGAACTGTTTTTCTTCTCCAACACTGGGACAGTTTCCGCATGCGCGATTTGAACACAACTGTGTCTCGCTGGCCATATAAATGCCAGATATCGCTATACGATTTCCTTTAAACTAATCGTTACTTCAAAATTTATCACTAACCAAGAAATGTACATTTTCTTTGCCGTAACTATACCAAAATAAACTCCTAGCTTACACATGCAAAATTCCCTAACTACCACTACCTAATTCCTAATTTTACTCGTCTACAACTCGACACTTTTGTCCTACACTCTAGAGATTCTGCGGGACGGATGTTTCGCGCCTTCCTCTCTGTTTTCGCTAATATAAGAACCCTATGCGTTCCCCTGTTATGAACGCTTTTACAATACAAGAATTGCGTTTCTTTAAAGAAATAATATTACTGCCCTGATTCTTAATATTAAAACATGCACCCACTCTGTTTACCAAAGACGTCGGCTCCAATCGCTTCCTGTGCTTTTGAATAATGAAATGGTTATCGTGAATGAAATAATCGATTTTATATATTCCTGGTTTTCTGGTGTAGCTTAATAGAGAAGCTAATTAACGCTAATCGACTAATTCTGGCATTTGGTCGTCACTGTCATAAACTGGACCTCGCCTTGGTGAGGAATTTAAACAAAACTATAATTGATGCTACCACAAAACCAAGAAAGTCCAGTTTATGAGCAAAGGTAGATGTTATTTGAAAACTTACCTTAGAATTTCCTGGATTTACAAGTGAATGGAGAAGGTCGCCATATGGGAATTTAGAGTTCTTTTACAAATTTACAGGGATTTATTTACAGAAACTTAGCAAATCAACAATGAGACATGACACAACATAATCACTAAGGAGCAGATTCAGAATAGGACACAGGGAACAATAATGCAACGAGTTGGCAACAAGCAAGTGGATTAAAATGGGGCCAATCTGCAATACAATCAGATCAATGATAATAATAACATTCAGTCTTGTCCTGATTACATGAAATAGTCTCAGGTAATGCAAATGATGGAACTCCAGGATGGGAGAATAATTCACATGAACATTTGGGCCACAACGGAAATCATTATTGACTGCGACCAGGAATTATCAGGATTTTGGTGGCAGACGAGATACTGAAGCATGGATAGCGATCATTCCTCGTGTGCATCCCTGAAAGAGACGTCTCAGTTAGGAATGATGGTGTACACTGAAGGAGATGGAATTCCCCTATGAAATATCACCCAATACGCATTCTTAAATACAAGACATAATGTAGCCTAGAAGGTGATTTTGATGAAATCCCGTAAATACGATCTGAGAATCGGAGCAGCGTAGGCTTCAACAATGAACACGTGATTGCACTCACACAAAGATAAAATTAACACTGATATGGCTTAACCTAAATAGCCCTTAAATTGCACTGGTGGAGGGATAATTGATGGTTATCACGGGGTCTTTACTTGAATTCAAAGTACGTAAATGGCAAGGCAGGGATACAGGCAGGATTCTAACAAAGGGAGGATTGCTTCATGGAGGAAGAGGTTAAAAGTTAAAAAAAATGGAATTGTAAGGAGTTTAAGTAAAAGGGGAGAGGGCTGGTCTTAATTACTTGCAAACGTACGAACACTTTATGACTGTTATTGGCGCCTACAACCATTCCAGGTCCTTTTGAAGTCAGTCCAACCAGGGGGTTTTATATTGTTTTGTATTGTTTTCGGGATCGCGCGATGTTCGGGGGATGGGTAAGGAGGTACGGAGGCCTAACTAACGGCTGTTGACTGGTTCAAATAAGCGCGGTTTTTTTTGCGACACCCGACTCGAGAGGCAAAGGAATAACAGATTTATTCAGAATTAAAGGATGGAATCAAATATACAGGAAGGGAGGGTTGTTTTTTCTTGATAATATATATATATGTATATATATATATATATATATATATGTATATATATATATATATATATATACTGTACTAAAGTTTTGTCATTTACACTTGAGTGGATTTCAATATGGAAATTTATTAGGGAAATAATTTTCTCCTAAGAGAATATATGATTGCACTTGCATCTAAGGCTTTGTAGTGACGACCGTATCCAAAATAAGCGTGAAGAATTTGAGAAGTTAAGAGGGTATTGTGGCTATTACAATTGCACACACACACACTCTCATATATATATATATATATATATATGTGTGTGTGTGTGTGTGTGTGTGTGTGTATATATATATATATATATATATGTGTGTGTGTGTGTGTGTGTGTGCGTGTGTGTGTGTGTGATTGTGTGTATACATATATTATTTCCGAGGTAGAGAGAATTTGATATTAAACGACATTTGTAGCTTAAAGTTTGTTCTTATAGGCAAGAAGCAATGAACTATGAAACCGACTTCAACGTAAAACTTTAAATTGTAAGTATTTCTATTGTTCACATTTTATGTGAATTTCTTATTCAAAGAAAATATATTTCTTTTATATGTGCACTCATTGTGCCAAGTCTTCCCCGCCCACTATGAAAAGTAATTTTTTGCAGAGTTTGCGACCATTTTGCCCTAGTATATAGCTGTACACTTCAACGGCAAATAAATTGCTTTCGCAAGCATTAAAGATGAAGTGGTATAATGAAAAATAATATAATGTCTCCGGCTTTCTGAACGTGAATAATGCATACTCATGAACAGATGGCATTTGGAAAGCAATCGTCAATTATTATTATTGTTATCATTTCCATAGTCCCTTGCCTTATTAAGACCTAGAGGTCATACCAAATAAATAAGGTCGCTGGTTCGTGCATTATGTAATGTATCCTGACACTGATCATTCATTTACAGCAAGCAATCCGACCCATTCTTATCTATTCTTCTGTAAAAGAATTAAAACTTCAAATTATGAAAATGTAAATGTTTGAAGGCATTGGAACGTTAAGAGGATTCTGCAGTTGGAAGTGATGAAATATAACAAGATTTTAAAGTAGGGCGAACATCGTTTCCGAGAGCAATCTATAGATTATTTATTGATTTTGTAGCGAATACGTCATAAAATGAAGCAACTGAAACAAAAATACAATCTGTGATAATCTACGGTTTGTATGCGCCAGGAATTTCCCAAATTATTTTAATATATGATTGTTAAAGCTCTCTACTACAGAGTGAGGTCAGATGTGGAATTGGGTTAAATGATTATGGAAAAGAATGGGGTGGCTTTTTAAAGTAAAAACCCATTACTTTCACAGTGTAGTGATGCAATATTTCACCAACAGATACTGTTCCACCCAAGGAGAGGTTTGGTTTTATCATGAACCTTTGCAGTTTTTCGACATATATTCAGTGTTTTGATACGTTATTCCTAATGATCTTTTTCCACTCTCAGTATTTCTCTTCATCGGACCTAGGGCATTTTAAGAGACGTTTTGCCTTGTAGTGTGCATGTTGTTTGATGTTACTGATTGCCTTTAACAACCATATTGCACTATCTAACAGGAAATGGTCTTTAAAGAACAAAGTAAATCCAACAGTAATTAATAATGTGCGGTTTGGTTTTTGAAAGATCTTTGATACCAAAAGTAATAGAACATCAGTTCTCAGCAATGCAAAACATTATTTTACCTCGTCACTTTTTATATATCTATTTATTCATTTATTCAAGATTTTCGCTAATTCCTGAACAGTTAGTGTATCTAAAGTAATTCCAAGGAATGGGAACTTCTTAGGGACATAATCAACAATCCTCTGCCCTCAGGTAATTAGGACGGATTATACATCGAAAACCTGCACTCGTTACTTATCTATATTTGACTATCAAAATCCTCTATTGTCATTCGTAACGAAAGGTTTTTCAAGCAACAAACGCACCCGGAAGTGGAGTTATTATTTTAAACTAGCGCCAGACCATCAGAGCTCATCGACGACCTTACTATCTTTTTACTCATCCTAGATCACATATGGTTAATCGCAACTGACCTTCATAAAGTGTTCCCTTACCATTTTCCAAGGCAACAAAATTTAAAAACTCAAGCATTTATTTATAGATTTTCACACCACATCAATTCTTGACTGGATAAAAAAGACATTCAGAGTCAAATCCTTATCTAAAACGGAACTTGTCATTGAAACCAACACGAGACGAAGAGAAAATAAGCAAATGATTTTTAATGTACGCAGAAAGGCTCAACTGAAAATGAAAGCGGACAGTCGAAAAGGACAATAAGAATTTCATGATTTATCTGAAGATGAACTTATCATAGCAAATAAAGCCTCACGGAAAGTTTTCTTTGCTTTTATCAAAACACCACTTTACCTGTTTCTCTTTGGGGCTTCATTTATAATTCTATTGCATGAAAGGTCTTCTCTCTCTATCTCTCTCTCTCTCTCTCTCTCTCTCTCTCTCTAGCGTCAACAACACTTTTAAGTCACAATTGTTTTGTGAATATGCATATTTCATGTGTTTCCATTAAACTTTATTCATTGCGAATAATTGCTTCATCACCTGGATTCCAACGACACAGAGAGAGAGAGAGAGAGAGAGAGAGAGAGAGGAGAATAAAGCTAGGTATTTGTTGGGCAATCCGCTGCTCGAAAAATCCTTTGTGGAATTGATTGCTCTGGATATGCACTGACAGGGGGGTTGCCTACAAAAGCAACAGAAGGTCGTAAACACCAGCGTCGTGAGAGAGGAGGACGAAGCGACGGTGTTAAAGTTATATTCGTACTTTTAGCGTTTTTGCTTTCATTGTAGACGTTGTTTTTACTTGATTATGTTACGTATTTTATGATGTATCATTATAAAATGAATTCTTCCTGAATGTAATTTGGTTTTGCTTTATATTTCTCCCTGGCTGAGACTTATTCAGACTCATATAGAAGGTCACAGGTTTCACTTCTACTTTTCAACCCTAATTGGCTTCTTAATTCTACCTGCCGTTGTAGTATATATTTAAACCTGATTTTATGACATTTGCAACATGTTCATTTTATCAGTCTGTAGGCAACTGGTGCCTATATTTTCTAAAAAAAAAAAAAAAAAAAAAAACACTCCTAATTGAAAACTCGAATGCAATCAAATAAATCCATGGAGGACCAATTAATAAATAAATCCATGGTGGACCACTTAATAGCATTTTTCATTTTCAGCAGTCGACATGTTTACATTAATTCGAGTTGTTTCAGTTCCAGTTAGACATGGATAGCATTGGGAATTCGATTTGTAGCAATTTTGATTATCATTATTAAATGAAAACTGAAGTTGGAGTCAAAACCCATTTTGACGTATTCAAAATTTCAAATGAAATTAGCAATGCTCGCAGTAGAAAACAGATATTTTATTGATATGAAGTGAATTTAGATTCAGACGCAGGAGAGGATTTGACGTACTTACAAATTTGCAAAGAACATATAAAAGAAGATACAGTTAGTCAGTGAAGTCCTCTTTGTTGCCTTATTCTTCTCTCCTTGAGTTTCGTCAAGATATGAGCTCGTTTCATCAGTTAGTAAATACGGTAAGGAATGAGCACTTTTCAGTTAACGTTTTTTTTTTATGATTAACGTTTTTAGAGATATGTAAAGGAATTTGTTCATAATAACTCTACTTGAAAATTATAAGGTCTTGGTTCTAGATTTACAGATGCTGAAAATAATGAATTAACATTTGTTGTTCATTTGTATAAATTCCTAATATTTTCTTCAGTGAAGAAATTCGGCGTTCACTTACATAAAAATCATATAATGACCATAAATACACACACCCCACGTATATATATATATATATATATTGTATATATATATATATATATATATATAGATAGATAGATAGATATATATATATATATATATAAATATACATATATATATATATATATATATATATATAATGTATGTATGTATGTATAGGCAATGCCACGAAGGAAAGATAAACGAAAGAGTGGTGGTTAGGCCTTTCGACTTACTGTCCTTAAATTAGCAGAATGATAGAAATATAAACGCAAGTTTACAAAGAAAGCTCATATAAATGACAGATGGGGATTATATAGGAAAATTTGTTCCTGGAATCCAGTATTGTTGACGAATTAGCAGACCTACCAAAACAGAGGTATATATTTAAGAGGTTTACAAAAGATTAGGCCCAACTGCTCGAAAGCAGGGTAAAGCCAATCAAAAAATTATACATGGAAAGATACTGACCACCAAAAAATGACCGTGGGAGAGTAAGCTGGTTACATATGTTATAAAAGTACAACTCAATAATTCTCCTCATGGTACACAATACAATTTTTTGCAAAGGAACGTTTCGCAAAAAAAGAAAATTAAACATGCAACTACATATAAAATATATGTAACATGACTAGTTAGTAATTAAGTCAGTGATTTTATCTGTAAGGTCATTCTTTAATTTTTTACTAATACTGTACAGGGGTCCAAATAATATGTAACAGGGTTAAGGTTAAAATTGCAACTTTAGGTAAGCTGTATAATAGCAGATTCTAATAGATTTCGTGAAAAGAAATCTTTTGATCTAGCAATAACTGGACTTTTAGTCCAATTTATCCGGTGAAAGTTGTCACTCAAATGAATGAATATTGCATTGGATATTTGCCCAGTTTTGACAGAATACTTATGCTGTTCAATTCATACATCTAAATCTATGCTGCATTGGCCAATATAAAAAGAGGGACAGTCCAAGCATGGAATTTTATATACTATGTATGTTGTTGCTTTCCTTATTAACATTCCTTTAATTTGTTATTATAGAATAAACCAGACTGACATAAAAAAAATGTTGACATTGATTTTATGGTTTCAAAACCACTAAAATAAGGCAAGCTAAGAATGTTCTTAGGGGTTTCTTTCTCCATGTTACTTTCACTATGAAACTTTTTGTGGGCTTTATCATAATAAATATCTAGTGCATGTGAAGGATAAAATAAATCTGTCCCTATTTTTCTTATATATTCCATTTCTTGATCCAAATACTGGGGACTGACAATGCACAATGCACTTAAAAACATAGAAGGAAAAATTTATATTTTGCTATCAAGGTGATGGCCTGAACAAAAATGGACATGAGTTAAGTTGTTTATTGGTTTCCTATAATACTGAATTTGCATTAAAATGGTTCTCTGTGTATTAAAACATTTAAGAAAGGGAGGCAATTATCTTCTTCTAATTCTAAAGTAAACTTAATCGATGGTAACTGGTTATTCAAAATAAAAAGTAAATCATTCACATCAATACCAGCAGGCAAAACAGCTAAAATATCGTTAACACATTTATACCACTTTAAAGGATTTTTTCAAAGAATTCCATATACAAGTTTGAGAGGAGTGGGGATAAAGGGTTGGCCATTGCCATATTAAATATTTGTTCGTAGATTTCACATTGAACATAAACTTACAATCACAAATGCACAACCTAGTGAGTGAAATAATATGACATATAGGAAACGGTAACTCGTGATGGATTAGTTCAGTACTAAGATACTCTAAAACAGAATCTATAGGGACTTTAGCAAAAAGAATACAAACATCAAAACTAACAAATCTATCAGTGGGGCAAAAAGTGATTTTGTTTATCAACTAAATCTAAAGAATTATATGTGTGTGAATCGGAGATAGTTCCAAGTAACGGGGACAAGAGCTTGGTAATATATTTCGAAAGTTTATATGATATTGGGCCATCCTTGTGCATTTTTACTAATCCGTACAAGCAAGGTTATGAGAGAAATTTTACTGACAACTGACCTTTCAGTTCTTTCTTATCTTCAAGGATTTTTTTAATGTGCTCTTGAAATTTTTGATGACTTGATCAAGGATTTTTTTGTTAGTTTTTTATAAGTCGTATCATCATCCAGTAGGGGTTGCATACGTGATATGTAGCTAGCTTTATCTTAAATTACAATACTATTCGACTTATCAGCTTTTGTGATGTAGATTGTATTGTCTTTTTTAAGATCAGTCAAACTTTTCTTATAACGAGCAGGGAAATTACTTTCATGACTAATATTGGCAGCTCCATAAACAATACCTTTAGTTATGCTCATTATTTTGAAGAAGACAATACAATCCACATCGCAAAAGCTGATAATTCGAGTAGTAATCTAAGTTTAGATAAAGCAAGCCCCACTGGATGATGATACAACTTACAATAAACTAACTAAAAATCCCCTTGATCAAGTCATAAATATTTTCAATAGCACAGTGAAAAAAAGTCCTTAAAGATAAAAAAAAGAACTAATAGGTCAGTTGGCAATCAAATATCCCTCGTTACCTTACTTGTACGGATTAGTCAAAATGCACAAAGAAAATAATCCTATGAGGCCTATTATCAGTATTGATGGCTCAATATCATATAAACTTTCACAATAGATTACCAAGCTCTTGTGCCGGTTACTTGGAAGTATCTCCGATTCTCACATATACAATTCTTTAGATTTAGTTGATAAATTAAACAAAAACACTTTTTGCCCTATTGATAGTTTTGTTAGTTTTGAAGTCTGTTCCCTTTTACCTAAGTCCCTAAAGATTCTATTTTAGAGTATCTTAATAGTGAACTAATCCATCATGAATTACCTCTACCTATAAGTCATATTGTTTCACTCATTAGTTTGTGAAATTGCAATCGTAAGTTTATATTCAATGGTGAATTCTGCCAACAAATATTTGGTATGGCAATGGGCAACCCTTTTTCACCACTCCTCTCAAACTTGTATATGGAATTCTAACCGCGTAACGATGCTGTTTTAGACGGTAATCTAGTTCTTTACCAGTTTGACCTAGGTATTTATTACTACACCCAGCACAAGGAAACGTGCAAATACAGCCACTCATTTGTTTTGGGGAGT
>JANJGK010008989.1:0-7500 GCA_039081455.1 Macrobrachium rosenbergii
CACGATGCTCGTGACACGCATGGCCTAAGACCTCAGTGAGGCACCCATTTATCATATGAGGCAACCCTCATGAATTAACTAGTAAATTTTAATTGTATTAAACATAAACCATGTTGTAATTTAGTTAGAATATTAACTCTTATGTTGGTGCTACGGTCGGGTTAGGATAGGTTAGGCTAGGGAATATCATAGAATGTACCACTAGGCTAGGTCTAAAACACATCATGATTGTAGGAGGTAGCCTATAATAACCGTAAGCACCTTCTAGTACTGCTAGAATTAGGTAAAGTAGTGATTATAGCTCATATCCTATCTAGGGTTAGGTAGTTCTGTAGCTAGGTAGGCTAACCAGGACTAATCTGCTCAGGGGAAGAAGAGTAACCTAATAGAGGCGAACAGCTTGCTTAGTACAGACCTTCACGCCCGAAAAGGGAGTGAAGGCCCTCTTAAGGGGGGGAGCTTTTATAAATATTACTGCTGTTCGCCCTCGTAACATTTGATTGTAAATAATATCAGCCTGACCAAGACCGGGAAAAGCCATTGTCCGCATTAGGAGCGTCTTCAGTTCAAACTTTAACATCCGTTGGAGAAAGGAATAGGTAGCATTTAGGCATTTAACCCCATAGGAGAAATTTCCATATTCAACTTTAAGAATAGGTGGTCGTAAAGTCCTTTTTTCCTTTCTACCTGTCTCTCGTGGCGAATGTTTTTAACAGAGCATAGACGCCTAAGGCATGACTGTAGGCCTGTTTTGACCCAGGCCGGTCAGGGAACGGCAGAGAGAAACTAGCCGCCGTCTCGAGCAGACGTCTGGAAGGTGGCCCTGTCCCCGCCTTTGTCTATTATTTTATTAGTGAATGGTGGAGCAAGAAACACACACCCAAACTTCAGCACGTCCGTTGTAAATGCGCGCCAACGCTTCGTCATTAAGGTAGAGTCTGTGTGCTGTTCGAAACTTCGTCCATTCTTTTAACCTCTTTTCTGTATTTCCAACTCTTTCTTTGTTTTCTTCCTTCAGCCACCACTTAGGGTATATGTGTTTACGAAGTCTAGATTAAGCCAAATTATTATATTGTTAGCTTCAACCCCGTTATTCCAGTAAAATACCTAGGATTTAGGGTAAGCAAAATCAGGTTAAATCTCGATGCTTTTGTATGCCTCGCGTCCGAATGTTTGGAAGAACCGTTGCGTTTAAAATCAAATTCATCTCAAATATTTTTGTTAAGGTTAATTACCCTTAACTGGCGACCTTTGGCTAATTAACGACTGTCTTTGAGGTTAACTTTTGGCTTCAAGTGGCAGGTTACGTGTAATCTTGGTTTGCAGGGCCGTAAAAATTACGTAAATTGAATAATACATGGTCAACCAAGACCCTCACACGTAACAATATATATATGTCTGTATATATGTATACACATACATATACGTGTGTGCGTATGTGTTAGTGTACATGCATGTACATGCATATAAATATACATATATATATATATATATATATATATATATATATATATATATATATATATATATATATATATATATATATATATATATATATATATATATATATATATGTGTGTGTGTGTGTGTGTGTGTGTGTGTGTGTGTGTGTGTGTGTGTGTGTGTGTGTGTATAATACCCACACGCATGAACTTTTACTATCTAAAAGATCCATCAACACATTTTCACCGGGGTAGAAACACAAACAAGATCGCATCATATTCTTCAAAACGCATCTCATTCACATTATTGGGAGAAAATTTGGAAGAAAATATATGTTGCATCTGAAACACCAACGATGTAAAGCAACCCATTAATATGTTGCTAAAGCCGATTCCCTCTTCGTTCCTAACATAAGTGAAAGCGATATCCCTGTGTAAAACTACTCAGTTGGTTTGTTTCCTCGGCTCCTAAAAGCCTTTTAAGAGATCAAACACGGTCGACTTAATAACCCTGATTCATGGTTCTTGGTTTCGGACCCAGTAGGCGAAGGTCTTAAGAGCCTATGTAAATAATCCCCCAATATTCGTCAAGGGTCCTGTGAAGTCTGTACTGGGGTGGAAAAGGTGTGCGTGGGAGATGGAGAAGGATGAGAAATGCAAGTTTAGAATTCTTTTGAGCTGATAATTATTCAAGAAACTACCCATCTGAGAGAGAGAGAGAGAGAGAGAGAGAGAGAGAGAGAGAGAGAGAGAGAGAGAGAGAGAGAGAAACTCCAAAACAAAAGGATTTCAGTTTAATGTACGTTGCCTTTCCAGTGTCTCGCTATGAATTCATTGCCTCATTATACCAAGAGCAAATAGTGTTCTCGTTTTCTTTATCGTTATAAAATTTATTGGCCATATGTTGTTCTGTTCTCGGTAAATGTTCAGTTTTTCTGTTCAAGTTTTCGTGTTTCCGATAATTGTACTAAAATAGAGCGTGATCAGTCTCGTATTTTTCAATTTTCTGCTTAGGTTTATTGTATTTGGCTTAACATCGCTGTAGGAACTTTTCTGTTTAAAGAAATTGAAGTTTTGAAACTCGTTGAGCAAGCATTTTATACTGTCGTTGCACGTATTATTTCAACATTCAATGATTATCGTTAGATTCTCTGAAGTTGCCAGCAGTTTTCAACGAAATGTTAATAAGTAAAAAGAAAATATCCTTGAAAATAATTCTGAGGCAGACTGGCCTTTGTTAGTAGTTTTTCTTGTCGTTCCTAAAAGGCCGAGATGAAGTCAATAAAAGAGATAGAGCTCATAAGTCTCTTACTTCACTTTATAAGCAGAACCCTTATATGTACTTAAATCGCTACCTCTACCCTCCGAAGAAGCGGACCATTAAAAAACGACCGATGAACTTGACATCTAATGAACGCAGGAATGAAGCTGTTGAGAGATTGATGAAACAGCAAGCCCTCGTGACATTTATTGCATCATGAATTCTGGTAAAATGATGATGATGTCGATTATAATAACTGCATGACTTGGATTATGTTTAACTTAAATTTGCTAACAGACATAAACAAATTTTTTAAAATCCATGATATTTTCCAATTTGCTCCTAAAAGAAAAATTTTTACATAAGACAAGCGGTACAGCCATATATATATATATATATATATATATATATATATATATATATATATATATATATATATATATATATATATACATATAGATATGGATATAAATTATATATATATATATATATATATATATATATATATATATATATATATATATATATATATATATATATATATATATATCTTATTTCTGGTGAATATAGCGGCGATGTGAATTACTAATGTACTTAGTAAATTTCTAGAATATCTCGAGACCTGAGCTGTATTACTGAAAGAAAATTTCAGAAGGAAGATATTGAACTGAACAGGATGTATCCGGTACAACTCGAGACATAACTGGCTGTAGTCACTGATCAACCCAGTTTGTGTAAGATATGTGAATGGAACAATAAATAAAAGTAGATCATACACTCAGGATAGAAGGTTGTTTGGTTTAGATGCATAAATCTACTTTCAATGAAAATAAAGAAAACATGCGTTATGAAATCAGATAAAAATTTTAAAATTTTATGTTTTTGTAAGATTGTTCATGTAATACTGTCAGTTTCTGATTACGTACGATGCCATGTAGGAATATAAGTTAATAGTTAATAATGTCTACAAAAAATGTTCATAAAAAATTTGTAAACAAATGAGCCAAACAAATCCTCGTTTTTTTAAAAATTAGTTTACCGAAAAACTTGTCAAAAAATGTTCTGCCTAAAATATCCATGGTTTATATGTCCGGAAGGAAGGTTATATTTTCAAATAATTTTTTTTTTTTTGCCTGATGGTAGTAGAATTATACAAAATGTGATGTACCAGTTTTTATGAAAATGAATAAATGTTCACCTCGTGACTGGTCGTAAGTTATAAGAGGCCCGAAGTCTTTAAACCCTTCTTGTTGATTTTCTAAGTATGAAAATGTAATAATCAATTAGGTCAGAAACCATTTAGATACAAATTTGTTTGCCTGATGATTTTATATACTTATGGATCGCATCGGTATTTATCACCGCCCATTAACAAAATTTTCTCTCTGAGCTTTCCGGTCTTCGTGTCTTTTGATAGGCGTGAGAAAATATAAAAGATTACGATGGTAGACAAGTTGATGATTGTAATTGGTTTCTTGCTCCATAGAAATGATCATCTTTCATATCTTATCAGCCTGGAAAATTAATGATTATCTTCAGGACATCCATCTTTATTAGTATCTCTTGTAAAATCTCGTGATTACAATTTAATAAATAACTCCTCCGTAATTAATAAAAGTTTAATATTATAAGTGGAGATGGCATTCGGTATTGTGATGGGCGTCGTTCTGTCTGGGATGTATGACGTGGTATTGCATCATGCTTTCAAACCGTTTTTAGTATAGTTCCTTTTGTTTCAACCAAAATAGTTGCATTTTAATGTAGCACTGTGTCTACTTGTAATGAGTATATTGCTATGTTGTTATTGAATTTTGATCTTCAGGCTGCCCGTTGTTGCTATCATCTGCAATCGATGTTAGGAGTTTAATCACTTCCAAGTTTGATAATTGATATATGTATCATATACGTAATCATCGTAATGTAACCAGATTTGTGAGCTAAAAGAAGGACACTTCCCTCTTGTATATACCGTACATGTGTGTGTGTGTATGCATAAAGCACATACATAAATACATACATACATACACAATATGTATATATATATATATATATATATATATATATATATATATATATATATATATATATATATATATATATATGGAATTATAAACACACACACACACATGCACACATATCTTTTGATATAATTATGAATACAATTTACAAATTTTTGACAATAGTTATTTAAATTTTACTTAAAATCATGTGCATGCCTTTTGTTCAGTCTTTGGTAGGTATATTTCTGTAAAAGAAATGCACATCATTTGAGACTCCTGTACTATTAAAAGCTTCACATATAAACAACGTTGGATGAATGTACATGTGAGGATGGATGGTCTATCAACCATTACATAACATCTCTCTCTCTCTCTCTCTCTCTTTCTCTCTCTCTCTCTCTCTCTCTCTCTCTCTCTCTCTCTCTCTCAGACACGCACACATACAATTCAGTAAATATTGGGGCACACTTATAAGAAAGCAGAACATATTAGTAACATTAAAAAAGTAGGGCATATGTACAATCAGTTAACTGATTTGTTCCGCTCAAAAGCAGAGCTCTGGTCACTTTGCCTACGCGTATCATACGTGTCTGAGTCTCGCTCTCATTGCATACTCTCGGTGTCTTGTTGTCAGTGTCGGTTGAGACAGTACTTGAGTGGTCATGGTAGTGCACTTCACCAATCACATTACTAGCCTTTTTGTTTCATTCAGTCTGTTGGGGTTTTATGATAATTCCCATTGACCAGTGTATTTGCGGGACAAGAGTACCATGTTTATTGATTTTAGTGCATTCCTTCACAATGGATAAATTTCTTATAAGAAAGGAGGCTAGTGGCAGCCGTGAGTCTGATAGTGAACAATCATTGAACCCAACAAACTCCAATGTAAAAAAGGCAAAAATTCGCCATTATTTAAATAGACAGTATAATGAGAGCTACTTGAAGTTCGGATTTTTTTGGTCTGGAGATGCTGCTCAACCAAATCCATTATGTGTAGTTTGCGGCGATAAAATGTCAAATGAATCCATGGTACCAAGTAAGTTAAAGAGACATCTCACTTCTAAACATTCATCTCTGCAGGATAAAGATCTTGTATATTTTCAAAGGCTTTTAGATCAGCAATCGAAGCAGCGCAATGTATTTGAGAAAACAATGACCGCATCAGAAAGGGCTCAGCTTGCTTCAATTGAAGTCGCAGAAATAATAGCACTAAAATCTAAATCTCACACACTTGCTGAGTCAGTTATACTGCCCGCTTGCAAAAAGATTGTTAAATCCATGTTTGGTGAGAAAGCTGAAAAAGAAATTAGCAAAATCCCCTTATCAAATGATACAATACACAGAAGAATTTTAGATTTATCTGAAAATATTGAAAAAAAGGTTCAGAAAAAACTTCAGGATTCTACTTTTGCATTAACTGTTGATGAGTCCACGGATATAAGCAACACTAGTCACTTGCTTGCATTTGTACGTTTTATTGATGGCAGTGAAATAATCAATCAGTTTTTGTGTTGCAAAGGAATGTCAACTACTACTAGAGGTCGAGATATTTTTGATGTGATAACTGACTACCTTAGAGAAATGAATTTAACATGGAAATCTTGCGTAGGCATTTGCACTGATGGAGCCCCATGTATGACAGGCTGTATTAAAGGTTTTGTATCTCTTGCAGAAAAAGAAAACCCAGATCTTATTCGTACTCATTGCTTTTTACACAGACAAGTTCTTATTTCAAAAATATCACAAGAAGATTTAAAACTGGTGTTACACCAGGTAGTTGAAATAGTAAATTATATTAAAAGTAGGCCTTTGAAGTCAAGATTATTTGAACAACTATGCAAAGGAATGGACTCCCGGCATGTTAGATTACTAATGCATACCGAAGTTCGATGGCTATCGAAAGGTAAGGTATTAACTCGTGTTCATGAATTACACAAGGAATTAATCGTATTTTTCGACCAAGAAAAGCAGGGAAAATTCTGTGAGCATCTTCGTTGTGAACTTTGGATGTCTAAACTGGAATACCTAACAGAAATATTCAGTCAATTAAACAACACAAACAGTAGCATGCAAGGGAGAAATGAAAATATTCTCACCTCAACAGATAAGTTAGTTGCTCTAAAAAAGAAAATTATTATTTGGAAAAATAGAGCAAGCTCAGGTAATTTTGATATGTTTCCTTCAATGCGTACCACTTGCATCAAAGAAATGATCCCTATTGTTGTTTCTCATCTGACAGCGCTTGATGAAAACATCGACCACTATTTTCCATCACTGAGCACAGAGAAGTATGATTGGATTCGAAATCCTTTCATAAATATTCCCTCTAATATTGGATTACAGTTGTGTGAAGAAGAGGAACTGGCCACCATTTCTAGTGACAGAGATCTTAAAATAAAACATTCTACTGTACCTATTGACTCATTTTGGATATCTGTTCAAGAGGAATATCCCACATTATCTAAAAAAGCTTTATCACTTTTGTTGCAATTTTCTACATCTTATTTATGTGAACTTGGCTTCTCAACCCTAAATAGCATCAAAACTAAGAAGTGAACTTGGCTTCTCAACCCTAAATAACATCAAAACTAAGAAGCGAGAGAGACTACGCTCAACTGAAGAAGAAATGAGGGTCTGCTTATCACACATTCGACCAAATATTGAGGAAGTCGCCAAAAAACACCAGGCACAAATTTCACACTAATCATCTTCACAATTTACTCTAAGAAAAACACTGAAATAAAGTAAGTTCATATTTAAAAGTGTTTTATTTCTTAAGTCTGTAGTTCCATCTCAT